>PQWD01003441.1:0-60920 GCA_019425675.1 Leucinodes orbonalis
AATCGATTGACAATTACGAATTAATATTAAAGCACAAGTCTGCCAAACGAGATAAAGGCAAACGAACGGAATATGTTTAATATTTAATTTAACTTTGTGTGAGTCAATCTTTGTTAAACCTTTCGATCAAAGACCCCAAAAACTAATATCTCACTGTCAAAGAGGAGTATTCATATAAATAATTTTTTGGCAATGACTTTCTAAACAGCTCAGGGAGATTGGCCTGTGACTCCGAATTAGCCTTCTTTACAAATCTATTCTAATCTTTTATACAATTACTACCTAAGAGGCCTTCTATACAGAAGCGCCTACCAGTATTTTTTTATTAATTCTGATTTCGAGAAACGTGTCAGGAATGATGGCTTTTTTATATATAAACTGTAACGGAACAGTTTTTTTGTTGCATATGCCCCGCAGACGTGTTGGTCAGTGCAATCTCTCTTAACATGAAAAAGGCCCTAAGAGGAGCCCGAATAGTAATTAATCACTTTGTGAATTTCTTCTAGTTTGGTCAGGACATTGCAGGCTGAACTGATTACCGAATAGAAAGATGATTCCGCCCGACTATTCAAGGATAGTATTCGTTACCATCCACTAATCCCATGTACATGGCTATGCGTGTAGGAACGCCTATCCTCTGTAGACGGGCGATATTATAGGCTGATGTTGATGGAAGGCGGAATTTCACGCTTACCGATAAAATAAAATCTGATTCATTATAAATACGAGTTCATGGATATCATATAAAAACAATATTGAGCCTTCATATTTACAAAGTAAAAATGATTTATTCAATAGAATTTTTTAGAGAGGTATTGCCTATTTGCAAAGCAAAATGTTTTAAAATTATTATGTAATTTAATAATGGGTTTCATATTAATTATAAAAAATCTCAGCTTTAACGCGTTCAAGTTTTGATTCGCTGATAATATTAAAAACTGATGAACATCGCGTCCATTAAAATAATTAATGATTACATCGTCAGCAAGTTAAGTAACCGCTATAGGTTGCTGCTATAATACGATGAAATATAGACCGTCTTTTTTCTCAGTAGCACTTTTATACTACATTGGTAATGTAATGACGTCATACGAGTAACAATGGATGCCTAACTACTAAAAGATCTGAAAGATATATTAAATATGGTGAAAATTTGCTCTTGTGCCTTGAATCCCGACGGTCATTAGCAACTAGGGTATGGTCGATCGTCGAGTGATTGACCGACACATCCATTCTTCATAAATGAAGTTGTTTGCACCCACCTCAAAGTCTCTAGTTCACACAAATTCTCACAGGCATAAGAGGATTGGAGGAGAACATTTTCTCTCCATTTTATGATCCCTTGTCTCTATCGCATTCCACTGCAGGTCTGCGATAAGTAGTAATTGATGATGGATTTTTGAAATTACTCCGTTTATATATGGCATTGATTTTGTGAATAAGAATAAATATTGTGACTATTAATTAATACAAAAAGTAAACAATAATTCAGTGATTGTATTGTATAGTCTACTAAAATTTCCGTCCATTCGCAAAAGTTCCTATAGTTTTGTGTTAGTTTAATTTGAAATTGGGGATATATACCTAGGGCAAAATGTATTTAGAGGAAATGATACGCAAAATAATTAATTGACCATTAAAATAAAGAGATTTTATTATTTTAAATTCACCATATTGCAAAAATATTTTAGAAAGACATATTTAACTCAGAAAATTAAAGTAGGCTATAAAAAAAATAACTTCCCCTGTTTTTACTTGATAGTTATCTTTAAAATATTGTTGTTTTAATTCATATTTTATTCATCCGTATTGTGTCAGTGAAGCTTTTCTAATCATCAACTTATTTAATGAGAGTTTAATAAGACAGGGCTCCTTAATTCAGGTGACAGAATCTTGTAATTGGGCCCAAAGCTCGGTCTAAATCCTGCATTAATATTCAATATAGAGATTATGAGTTAAAATAGCACCCTACATAAGCTATGATCCATAGTTGCGCATGCATACAGCATGCAAATACAGCATATAATTTTATTAATGAGTATTGTTTATAATGGTACTCTTGATTTAATAATAAACGCAGGCAGGGAATTGTCTTCTGTCGTTAGGGATTATTTAGTTTTATGAAATAAAACTGTAAAATAGAATATGTTAAACTTTTACCTGGTTTCATTTTCTGGCATGATGTTCCCTGAGCTATCGACTAGTTCAAAACGCACAAGATTGACTCCATCAGCGATAGGAACTACATCAGGGCTTAATGAACGGTCAAGAGCACGCAGAGTCTTTCTTTTCATGCACCGTACAAACTTCGGGAAGTATTCCTTGTGGTCGATGACGTCTTTTACATCCACTAGCTGCAATTAAATAAATACATAAATAAAATAAATATCCACTGACATTCGGCGCCATCTAGCCCCAAGTTAAGCGTGAAGCCTGTATTATGGGTACTAAACAATGGATAAACATACTTTTGTTTTTGTAAATACATACTATACATAGAAAACACCCAGACCATTACAAACAGACATATCATGCTCACAAATGTTTGTACTGCCCGGGGATCGAACCCGGAACCCCTGGTGTTCGACCTCTCAACCGCAACACCAAATAGGTATTGTATCAAATTTCAATCAGATAATAAAATAAAATAATATTCCAAAAATATACAACGTCTTTTACATTTGTTATAATGAATACTTATATTTCAGATTGAGACGATAAGCGTTGTAATTACTGTAAAACAGAAATACAGTGCGTATGATTCTAAAAACTATGCTGTGTTACCTAACCTAACCTCGGTTACTAAAGCGAAAAATCTTTGATTATATTGATTGTTGAATTGCTAATATAAAAATATTGCTATCTAACATGATTTTGAGTAATTAATATTAAAAAATAACAAAGTGTTCATGTTATAGAAGCTTTAACATGAAGCGCGTTGGTCGCGTTAGCTAGCGAGCTAGCATTCTGAAACTATCTTAAAAAAGTAAGCTTGGACTCAAAAACTGCTAAAGATCAGGCAACGTGCACGAAAAAAACAAAATGTGTAAAATTGAGACACTCGTGAAAAAAATATTAAATTTTTAGAAAACCATCTTAAAATACTTGTATGAGACATCGCAATAATAATTCTTCAAAGTATCATACATCTTGTTAACATTTTTCATAAAGTATTTTTACACGGTTTGAAAACCTACGTGTGGAGGTACTCGTACTAAGTTTATTTTAAAACAAACTGCAAAAATGCTTAAATGCTTCTCAGACAATTATATGTGTTATCTTTGTGGCATTATCCCTATAGGAAAACACAGTACTGAATAGGCTAAGGAAGAACAGATTAGCAGGCTTAAGCCGCTTCAAAGATACGTTTATCTTTGAAAAGAAGAATCTTATAGAAAAGTGCCCATGCATTGAGATTCGATACACGAGTGCTAGGATTAATACATATTATTTTTTTATCATGTTGTATGATATTCATTTATAGAAATATGTTGTCTATGCGTTGAAATAAGCAAAGACTACAGTATATTAAGCAGTCCTTTAGAGCCCATACATTAAATAATCAGTTGTATTCCGTAAATAGGCAATTAGTTTGATTAAAATTTGCTGAAAAGTAAGGTGTGATACACAATTTATAAAAAGATTGCGGCTGCTGCGTGGTTTTACGTGTCAACGGCTTTCTTGCTTTATAAAATACGTAAAGATCTGACTTCTCAGATGACCAAGCGCTTTTTGTCTGCTTTCCCAGATTATAAAGAGCGGTAACCATTAGTCGTTTTATGAACTCAATTTTACGAGTGTAATAAGCTTAATGTGAATTCGTTCAATTTCTGTGGAAAATAATATAATATATGCTTACTTTTTTTGAACAGTCACGCCAAATAATCTTAATAACATCCGCCCCTTCCAGCCAAAGATCAGCGAAGAAGCGACTAAGATATGCGTCGGTATCATCTTTCTTATCACCATGGCAACCGCAGATTAAGGTCAAAGCGAAAAAATATACCACCACAACTCTCATGTCGGATCGCGAGTGCATTTTTAGTCTTTATGTTTTTGTGAGTTCCATATCTTGTCTAAAGGCTTGAAGAGACTAAAGCAAAAAGCGGGTTATTATGAGTAAATGATTGAATCAAATAAAATCATTGTAATAGGGCTACACATGATGGTTCTTTAGATTTATTAGCGTTTCGAAAACTAAATATTTACTTAAACCCGATATAATAGTTTAAAAAAAATATAGTTTCTCCTTCTTACGATGCTGATTTTATATAACGATACACTTGTTTACACTGAAAAACAGATGGATTCTATTCGGGAAATGATTTCAACGTGCTTTTATTTGATACTGATATACTCGTAAATTTAACTGGGGCTTACATTAATTTTCCTTTTCCTAAATTATTAAAAATGACAAATTTACAATTAATTTATGTACCCACTTTTTTATTTGGTTAGAACTTTTTTAATTTTATAAAACACTATAAAATATTGATTTCAATCGAAACACCACTAGACACCCGTATACGGTCAAGGTCGTGAAAAGAATGAAAGACCTCATGTGACCCTCTTACAATATATGCTATATGTGCGGTGGAAAGCGAATGATTTTCTACGCGATCACGAACCAAATCATGTTAATGAATAGTTAATGTTCGTAGGAGTAACTGTATGCGCAAACCCGTGACGAAGCGACATCCAGCCGCCTTGCACCGTAGCCGATGTCTATTATTTACAAAATATAATAAAGTATTGTTTACCGTTCCGCTCTATCAATCTAACTTACTCGTAGCATGAGATCATGAATATTACCTGCCTTTATCCAGCTAAGATTCGCGTAGCAATGTTGATGATCGTTTATCAAAATATTTTTACAAACATTTATTTTCTGTGTTGTTCACTGAGTAATAAAATAATGAACTATGTATATAGGGTATTCATGATATATAACCATTTCAGTTTAGAAGCAAGTCATTATATTTGGAGTAGTAATTCATTCTAGTTTCACAAGACTCTTGAGTTCTTAAAAAAGCTTTCGTTTCAAATGTCGAGACCTAAAGACTACCTACTAGTTCTCATAGCAGTATAAGATATAATTTGTTTAACATTAAATATTTTACGAGCGCGCGGTTTAGTGTGCGCGTATAAGTATACGCGCACACTAAACCAGAAACAAAAAAATAATTACGCACACGCATTTACTCATAGACACACAACATACATGCATGTACAAACGCAACACCAACACACACAAATATGTTTCGAACCTCCAAAGTTAAGTTTTTTGAGAGACAGGTGTATTATGAATAGTGAAAGCATGGTAAAACGAGCTCCTCTTAGCGAAGAATAGACACGCCTGAGTCTTAGGCTTATTAAACCTAACTACAGTGGCATTGCCTCAACATGCCGCGGCCTGTAGAATTTGGTTGGTTCGAAGGATTATTGCATCCCTTTGAGCCCCTGTTTCAGCCTTAGACGCTCTTGCACTGGGTAAGTTTCTCTCTACAACAGTGCTGTCATTTGCATACGCTAAAATTGGAACAGATAGTTAATATGAATTAGAAACATTGTTGCAGAAAGAATAGACCCCTGAGGTACACCAGCATTAGCTGCCAATAAGTCAGACAAACAGCCGTCAATAATAGACCTTTACCTAAAGAAAGTCAGATGTCCAGGTACACAGATGGGCTAGGATCCCTAAGGACTGAAAGCTTAGCAATACGGCTGTCGTTCCAAACCCTATCAAACGCCAGACATCTCCAGTGACACTTCAAGTGCTTCACCAGACATCGATATATTCGCCCCATAAATTAGAGCCTTACACTAGAAGATCCCTAGTAAAACGCATGTATGTGTCTTTCACAACATATATGTCTTATTTTCTTCTTTTAAATTTTTGATTGATCTATTTTGTAACGAGTTTTAAAACAGTTTTTACTATTAAACATATAGAGTAAAGTAGGTACAAAAAGGTTTATATTGCACGTGGTTTGAACTCAGGAGTTTTTGAGAACTTGCTCATTTCTTAACTGTTAAATCAAATCGATAGTCAACATTTTTTTTCTCCTTCCCATGATACATTCCTGCCAACTTAGTAAATAATATGATAGAAGCAATAGAATTAAAAACAAAATGAAAAGGAATATATTTATTTTATTTTGAGTATAAATAAATGCAATAAGAATAAGTCAAAAATCAAAGCTTTTCTTGTCGTTTAGCATTTATGGTAAGATATTTTCTCAATAATACCACCTGAGCCCCTTACAAAAAACAAAGGAAGCCTTGAATTTTCCCGTAAATAAAGGAGTCAAATGCAAACTGACCGACTGGAGAGGTTCTTTTAAGTGCAAATTTCTTTCATGTTGCCTGCTTGGTACTTATTTACTGAGAAAATAAGCTTTTTCTACTTTAACTGGATGTATGGTTTGTTTCAGTCGCAGTTTCAAGTTAAAAACAAATGAATAAAGTGTAAAATTAAAATAATGCTTTTAGACGTTCATGTTATTCTATCAGCATTGTTACAGATAAGTATGTTGTTTCGTTTAAAGGAAATAAATGATATCAATCATTTATTTTCTATTGATTTGCGACCCATCTGATGTAATTATTGAGACGTCGGTTATTACACCAAGGGTTTCGAGATCTATCCCCGGGCAGTACGAACATGTGTGTGCATGAACATGTTTGTATGTGTTGGTCTGGGTTTTCATATACATATACATTCAGTATGTATTTCCAAAAAAAGCTTATAAATATGTCTATATGTTGTTAAGTATCCGTATTACAGGCCCATTCTTAGTTTGGGGCTAGATGGCGCTGTGTGAATGTCAGTGGATATTCATTTATAATCATTAATAAAAAAGATCAAGACCTATTATTTTTTTATAAATGACTAATGGGTTCTCTTTCGAATGATCGAGAACTAAAAGAGTTTAAATTAAGTTAATAAGGGACAGTTTGAAAATAGTCCTCCTCACTAGCAAATACAGAAATGTTGCGTGGCGTTTACCGTTAATAACACTATGTTCACTAGATTTAGCTCTCAACTGATGAACGGGAATAAGTTCTTGACAAACAATCTATTTTACATAGCCTTTTCCGAATTCATATACAAGCAGATAACATAATGACGTGAAGTTTTAAGGTGGCACGTCATCATTATCATTAGAATAGGCTGCATTGCACTGCAGGGACAGGGCAACAGAGCACAAAAATGAGTAGATGAATAGTTGAGCTAATATTCATAGCGTGATATCTAATATATAATGTCAAAAGACTTGCATATTACTCACGGGTAATTGTTTTACTTCAGGATTGAGTGCAGAAATCTCCATTAATCTATTCATCTATATATATAATAAATTAGTGTCTGTAATACTGAAATAACCGTATTTACTACATGCATATGAATATATAAACGAAGCATATACTAAAATGACACTTTTTAAAAATTTTGTCTGTTTGTCCCGAGTAATATCTGAAACGAGTAATATATGTATGTTTGTAATATTGAAATAACAATTTTTTTTCAGCATATATATATATATATACGATTCATACTTCAAAAAACATTTTTTTTTTAATTTTTGACCATCTATCTGTATTTTCCGGGTAATCTCTGCAACGACTAGACCAATTTGGACGGAGTTTCTTTGGCAGGTAGCTAATGTTACAATGAAAAACATAGACTACTTTTATTTATGGAAATTAAAGTAATGTTGTTAATTTAAGGTTATGTTTTACTGCGGGATAATATCTTATACCACAGGTAATAATACCACGGGAAATCGCTAGTAATAAATATGTCTAATATAATGTTGCCTTAGCATTACGAGTACTTCAAACAATGTTGATCCATCTTACACAGTTCAAATCACTGAATACGTTAAATAGCAGACAAAGGATCAAAATCACTTAACTAGTGGATCAAGGGCTTCCATTAATAGCAGTTCTAAACTATTATGCTACTCTTTGTTGACACATATGATTAGTTCGTATGCCATAAATTCAATAATGAATTCATTGTATGCTGGTATAGGAAAATGTCTTAGAAAATCTTCTTCTTCTTCAACCTATCGCAGTAAAATGTTGGACAAGTGTCTCACCCATATTGCGCCAAATATCCACGTTGCCGTCAGGGCCGGAGGACGTCTTATGCATCGCTTGCCAAGTCCCGGTCTGCTCTACAGAAGTTTCAACCACAGATTTCTAAATCTGTGGTATATCTATATACATAAACTTAACCGGCCGATTGCCAATTCAACCTTTGGCCAAATTTATTTATGCATTACTTTTTCTTCAAATCAAAATTATATGAAGACCCGACATAGTCAGCCCAATGCTGCCTCTCCCAACAGATTTTATATCGGCGTATTAATGAGGTCAACTATAAGAGACTACTAGGATAGGATAGGACTGGACAAATCTTTGTATCTGGGTTTTATAGATTTTTCTATACTCGGAACTGAATAATTTCATTACGAACTGCTCTTGCAATATTATTATATGACGTATTCTTAAAAGGCGAATCGTTAGAACTACTCTAATCAAATATTACAACTTCTCATATATTTCTCTTTATCCATATCGTATACATTAATTAAAAGGCTAATTAAAAATGATAATCCAAATAAAACCAGCACCTATAGAACGTAAAATATAACGAGACCATTATAGGCTGCCATGGTAAATGCACAAAATTGTTTGTGCAATGCACTGATTGATCCCCATCAAGCTTAAAACTAAGTAATTATCTTTTTAATAATTACACTTATCGAGTTTAACAACATTAATAATAACAATAACTTCTAATGTACTAATAACTAAAAACCTTAAAAATTAATATTATAACTAAATTAAAAAAAAATATAATAACTAAATAAAAAAATTAAAAGAACCCCCCTTTGGTAAAGTTCCGAAGACACTGGCAGCGTTACCCCTTTGAATCGCTAAACTAATTCTTTGACCAAGGTAGCTGCCAGATCTTCGGTCTCCAGTAATGTCGACTAATCGTTTGGAAATTCTTTAAAAGCCTAATAGCGCTAGGGCCCACGGACCAAGGGTCTCGACACCGAATGGGACAAGTCTTATCGAGTTTTAGTTTGAATATTGATAGTTTTCTTTTTGTAGGCTGCTGACGGCATTTGCTGTTGTACGGTTATTGCTTTCTTTTATAGGTATTTGTATTTTAATTTAGTTGCTTGTCTTTATGTTATATAGAGCAAAGGAGCAAAAAAATCCGCGATGAAAATGGTTACCTATTTTATATTGCATATAGTGCAAAGGTATTCTTTCCTTTCGTTGGCTTATGGCCATTAGTAGCTCGTTGGTGTGGTCTGTTGTCAAATTCCACCACTTACCAATTTATTTTCGAATTTGTAGGTCCTTCAAGATCACATATAGATAGGATAGGATTAGAATTGCTGCTAGTGAAAAATGGGATCGGAAGCTTGCGACAAAAGTAGAAAGATGTATGTTAAGATGGTATGGTCATTTAGAGCGTATGAGTGAAAGAAAATGAGCAAAGCATGTTCATTGTGCGAATTTAAATGGATACACGAGGTGGGGATAAGCCAGAAGGACTTATCTTGGTCAAGTCATACAGAAGACCGGGATCCCGAACAGTAACATTAAAAGGGTACGTATTAAAAGCTTGATGGATGTAAAGTAAGCTAGACAAGTATGTCAGGACCGCGCAAAGTGGCGCTCTATCATCTTAGTTTTCTTCTTTAAGACTAAAGCGTAAGCGTTATTTACTTATTTATTATTGTACTGATATGAATGCAGTTACTGTTAATTAGAAACAACTACGGTTTTTAGTAACGCTAATTATAAGCATACGTGTCATCAGCCTATAACGTCTCAATACAAGCATGCCTTTGGGAGACTGGGTCGTAACCCACTCAATGCAGATTCGTGGGTGACAACGACTACGATCCTAAGTTTGTATCGAGATTTGTGCCTTAGCGTGCCTTCCGAAGCACGGATTCATATTTATTTTTGGACATATTCCATACTAAACTGCGGAATTCGCACAAAGTGACTTTAACTTTAAACTTCAAGAAGTTATTTTCAATGAAACTAGCACCGGTTCGGAGGGTTGTTATCGATCGAGAAGACTCCTGCAGGGCAAATTGGTGACGGCAAATTCGTATAAAATTGCCACCCGACTTGGCCGAGGTACTAAACATTCACATTTCACAGGGAACGGGTAGCAGCGCTTTGTTATTCAACCAAATTTTTTTATTGGACCTGCTTTCTACACCACATGGATAGAGATTATGTGAAATCTCTTCCCTATATTTGAGGAAGCCCTAAGTCCAGAAATGGATTCTAGTGGGAAGTTACAGTAAGTAAAAAAATACCTAATACATTTGATTATGCAATTATTAGGTGCAATATGAATTTGCAGTTTGAACAATGCATTCATATTTCGAAATCAATATCAGGTCATCGGCGCACTTCACTTTTTGATGAATAAGCTAAAGGGCAGTGCACCCTGAACTTATTATTTTATAACAATATCTTTGACTAGTGACCTAGCCGAAGCTTGCATGTTTTGTTTGTAATTTATATCAATGTTGTAAATAAATATTCACACTATTCACACCACAGATTTCCAATACAGGAGATGGGGCAAGCCGCGTTTAAAGTGCGACAAATGTAAGCTCAACGAGCATACACTGGCTGCCAGTTTACGCTCTGTGAGACGAGTCAAGACGCACGAATATTAGAAGAAATTCCACACATGCCATTATCGCAATGACTAAGTAAATTTACCAAGAAATATAATAACTTTTCACAGGTAAGAACCGAAAAGAAATTGTGACACTGGACTGCCTGTAAACGGGGTCCAGTCTAATTGTATATTCGGTCTATGATTCACACAGAGCCATCTACTCCCAAACTAAGCATTTAGACTGTAAAATAGGTACTAAAAATGAATGTACATTTCTATTTTAAATACATACATAGAAAACACCCAGACCAATACAAACAGACATGTTCATGTACACAAATGTGTATGTACTGCCCGGGGACCGAATCCGAAATCCTTGGTGTAAGAACCGACTTGAGATACGGAACTCTGAAAGAAACTAAAATATGTATAAACTATTAGAATAACCATAAAAAATATACAGAATAATATTTAACTCATGTAAACAAACTTCTACTTCATTCTAAATTAAATTATTACAAACTATGTAAAGTATAATAATGTTTCAATATGATATTAACCTTTAGGGGGCTAATGAACAAACGACCCACTTGATTCTTAATGAAATGAAAATACTTTAGCTACGTTTTCTATTATAATACTCTAGTTATATCATCTTCCATAAATCCGAATCTCAACTTACATCTATTTAATTATTGCGCTATTGAAATTACAATACATTACTATAGGCATGTGTGAGGGGTTTTATTTACAGAAGATTATTTAATCTATAAATTTATTTGTGTCGTTGAATTTCCTGTTTGACAACATGTAATTTTTTTACCATACATCTTATTATTTCGATAAAAACTAGAGCTTAAAAGAGAATACACGTTTTTAATTTCCGAATTCGGTCATTATCGTGTGAAAAAAATAGTCAGAAATTTGATTCATTCTAAAAGGGAGTAAGTTCTGAATGACGTCATACATACGCCTGAATGTAAAGAAATAATTTGCATGTTTATTAATTAAAATAGATAATGTCCTAGCTGTCACTACCAGTACAATTAAAGATTTTTTTGATAAATCTAGGTACACGATAATTATGTTTGCCGGATACCGTTTGCTCTATTTCGCCACATTTTGGACGTTTCTTTGATTCTATATAGTAAATTTTCCTAAACATAACTTTATTATGAGAGTTTCGGAGGGATTTCGAGCTGCTGACAGTAGGAATCTGCAACAATCTGAATCAAGCGTTTTTTGTAATTCATTAAAACAAAGTCTAAAGTTTTGACTTGGCGTTTACGTTTTTTAAAAAGTTTATCACATGAGCGAAAATATTAACGATCATTCCGTATAAGTGACGTCATCACTAGATTTTTCGTTTTAATTTTTTATCCATAATTAAGCAACTAATAAATGTTATAAAATTATTTTCGTACTCAGGGCAGAAAAAAAGAAATAGTATTTATTATACGAGCTTATGAATTTCAAAATGTTGTCAATTGAATGTACACTTGTCTGGCTATCTCACATACACATTTTTCTGCTAAATAAATTCTAATTGAAATAAGCAGCACATAGTTTTTTATTTACAGTCTAAATTGTTCACTTAGTATTGTTATAAGTGCCTACACAAAGAAATATTCAAACAAATTGTGATGAAAAGCCTAAATGTTTTACCAAAGCTGTAAAATGCTGATGCTCAACAAACAATATTTTTAAAGCAGTACAGCTTTTTTATAAATACGCCTTGGTGTACTTTGAACAAATAAAAGGCGGGATAATATTTACCCAAAGTCATGGTTAGAATATACTTTTTTTATTAAAACAATAATAAAAATTCAAATTAACTAGCATTAGCGATGCGATGTCGTAAAAAGTTAACTATACGTCATCCCAATTCACAGATTCATGTATTTTACGTAAAATTGAAAACAGGGGAAAGAAAATTTTCAAAATTTAGGCATTTCTAAAGAATGTTTATGTGTAAAAGCGGGGACGGCTTACCACAACTAAAATACTTCAAAAATTATTGAATACATATCACAACATTTTTATGTAAACTTGGTTATATAAATATGATTTTTAATATGTACGTACCTACTTGATTAATATCATGTGGCAAATTTTGGTTTAGTGTAAATATAACTTAATGTTAAGTTACTGACACGAGAAATTATTGTTAATTTGACACTTGAGAGATCAGCGAAATTGGAATTATTAACTCAGTGCCGCTATACCAGTGGATATATGAACATTAAACGTACGGCGTGTTATCGATATGTAGATTTCCTATTCCAACTGTGGTTCCAATTCTTCCATAAAGGTAACGTAAACAAATTCCTTTATCACTTCTGTACATATACAATTTGAAAGAGCATTAATTAGATGACATTATTTACGAGGAAGCTACTATAGTGTTAACATTACGTAATTAAATAGGTTATTCATATGAAAAATAATCTCGTGTACGCATATAACTTATATAACAAAGCTAAAGAGTTCGTAGGTTGAAATTGCTAATCAATTTCCAATCGTGTTAGTGTAAGAATAAGAGATATCAGATTTCATGTAGAGACTAGTAGAAACGGCGAAGCCATACATATTTATTGATATTATGTAGAACTTGTTGAAGTAAGGGTCGGTAGAGTTAGGCCGTGTAGATTCAGAAACTTGGTTCTACATGAGATCTGATATCTTTTTTACAGTGCAAACCTTTTGTGGTCGTTTTGGCAATATTTTACATGAAATGTTTTTGGTGGGATTGAACTGAATAATCTACATAAATCGCTTTTCATGAAATTATTTACAGCTCAAAAACCCCAAGCTATCGTTATGATGATTCTCAAGTCGAATCCTTTATTTTATGAATATCAAAAAAGGTATTTTAGGTGGCTCAGTTGATAGCCTAATTCCATGACTATAAAAATTTTTTTTTGTTTCTTTAAGACTCTGCATCTATCAGCGGCAGGCATATTATCTATCAGGTGAGCGATCTGATCATACCGTTTATATTATAACATAAAACATATACCAGCCAACTGTAGCTATCATTACGCTTTCGTGACACAAATGTTATTGATTATTATGGCTCTAGTAATTTATACCTCTATCTCTCATATTAGGCCAAACCCATTTTTCGAGATGATCGTATCGGCCTATCAGTAGCGTGGAATTGAATTACTTAGACGCTTGGGCAATATAATATCATGAAGACGATACCTTCACTCCGTTTATAATAAAATATTTCGCTTCTTATTGACATTTACATACAAACATTGAACCCATTTTTTTATTAAGTACATTTTGTTTCAGTATAAATAAAACACCAACATGGAAAAAGATTTAAATCAACTAGGTCTTCCTCCAATGGCACTCGCAGAACCAAGAGGTATTATAAAAATCAATAAATAAATATAATATTCAAAACCATAAACCCAACGCTATCTATTTAGTCCCAAACTATACATTTGGTCTGTAACATAGATGCTAAACTACTGATAAACATCCTTATATACAGTTTTCTGCAAAGACATCCATATTATAAATAGAAAACACCCAGACCGATATAGAATACATGTTCATGCACATAAATGGTACTGTTCGGGATCGAACCTGGAACCCTTGGAGCAAGAGTCGACATCTGAACCAATTACCTACACCACATAGGTTGTCAGCTTAGTTTGATTTAAAAATATATTTATTTCACATGTAATTATAATATAACCTTTTATCACTATTTACAGAAAGAACACGAAAAAGAAGCGATATATTTGTTTACACATTAGTAAAAAAATCATGTATGCTGTTATTACTTGTTTTTGTATTTATTGGATTATTTTTATTTTTTCCAAACTTCTAGATGACTTAGGTATGTCACATCAAATTTTATTTGATAACAAGTTAAATATGAACATAATAGGTTTGAAAAAGGGATACTCATGAAATGCTTTTCCAGACGAGGTGCGGACAGCAAAAATATTGTTGTAACAAGTGTTTCAAAATCTGGAAATATTACTTTGGAAGGTGAAGACTTAGAAATATTACTACAATTAAAAAACAACACGTCAAGTTCAAATTCCAAAAGGAAAAAGAGGTATATAAAAGAAGACGCAGCAGAATATGACACTTCATTTAAAATCAGAGATGAAGATTTTATGAAAGCTAGAGAGATAATTTTGAACCACGATGCTTTGTGTAATACAGACAATAAAAATGAATTTTGTAAAAGTATGGTAACTAAATTGAAAAATGTGATAAACCATGGAGAAGTTACAGATAAAATCGAAAATACAAAGTTGGAAGATGTATCCACTGTAAAGAAAACTGAGACAAAAGTACTTGGTAAACCAAAGATTAGCCAACTCAAAGTTGGATCAGTAGATATGTCAAAAAGAGAAGCTGATTTTTTACCAAGCCCGGAAGAAATTAACGAATTTTCTCATCGAAATGCATATGGATATGATGACCCTTTGTATCCGTATTCACCTTATTCCATACATCCTACACCACAGGTACCCTCTCTACATCTTCCTGATACATGTTTACTTGCGCGACTGTTAAAACAAAACTTACCTCACAATCCCATAAACTATGACGGTACGTATAGATTTAACATAGGGCAACAAATTCTGGAATTAAGTACAAAATGTTGTCCGTTAATTAAATTACAAATATTTTTATTTTCAGGTTATGAGTTCCAAAAACCGGAACATTCTGTATACCCATCACCATTTTCACCAATAAATAAGTACGTAAGCTAATTTTTAATTCCAATGATATATATAAGACTCAATATTCGTAAGTATCAGTGAATAATTTAATAATTACGCCATATTTTCACAGGTACCGGTCATCATTAGATCATGATCAAGATAGTGATCCTAAAGCTCATACTATACATCCGCAAGATGTCAAAATTGTTATGAAATATCTGATGCCTAAGTAAGTTATTCTAAAAAGATTGAAAGTAGGCTTGAAGATAATTTTATTTATTTGTGTAATGCAAAGTCACTGTAAGTATTTATGATGTAACGTCACCTTGGACCTGCCTTAATATCCGCGCTGTTCTGGTAACGCATGATGCCCGACCATAGCAACATGAGCTGAGGCTTTGATTTTGGCCATATAAATTTTTAAGATACCCGTATTACTTGTTTAGTACTCGAATTAATTAATTCAATAATGGTTCGTACTTTTTCTTTGTGTTAAATTTATTGGCCAATAAATATGGTTTCGTTCTTATAATTTTTCATAGGAACAAAAAACACACATTGAAAATATAAGATTTAAATTAAATATGTTATTTTATTTTATTAGAACCGAAACATCAACGCTTGCCACAAACACATCCTCAAGGGATGCACAGTGTCCACAAGGAACAGTACCATGCAGTAATGGGGATGGCTGCATCCAGGAAAGCCAATGGTGCAACGGCCGCGTAGATTGTGTCGATGTCAGCGATGAAGTGAAATGCAGTTGTAAGGCACGTGTTGACAAGTCCAGATTGTGCGACGGATACTTTGATTGTCCGTTTGGAGAGGACGAGATGGGATGTTATGGTTAGTGCTTTATTATTTCTATAGAATTTTACCCAGAACACATTACTTAAACGTACGACTGAATGACTCAAGTCATTTGCCTTATATTGTCCTGTTAATAGGAGCTGCCTTTATATTAATGGGGACCCTGTGGTCTGTCATCTTGGGTAATGGGTGCATTCAAGTCATGAGAGAAACTTATTATTGCCTACCGTCAACATTGATTAGTTTCTTTCCTAACTAGGTGGTAGACTAGGTACTGAGTAGAAATACACTAGGTCTAGTAGTAAACATTTAGTTATACAAACCGTAATTTTAAAGACGTTTAATGTACCATTTTTTTTAATTTAAGGTTGCAGTGAGAATGCTTTTAGTTGCGAAGATTTGGACATCAATTCTAAAAGCACATGTTTCTTGAAAGAACAAAGATGTAACAATATCATCGATTGTCCAAATAATAGAGACGAAATTGACTGTAACATGTGTCGCCCAGTCTTCATGAAAAACCTGTAAGTAAAGATGTATTATTTAAAACCAAATGTAGTGTTTAGAGCTTGATGGCGATGTGGCTAATGCGTTCGACAATGATGATGATGCTGGGTCATCGTAAAATATTATCGCCAGTTAAAGCGTTCGTACCCTTTACTGTTTATCATTGACATTACTGCCATAAACACTAACTAGTGTTAGGCCCGCCTGGTGGTCCACACAGTATGGCCGAAATCTAATGACCTCCAATGGTACGTTAAATTGTGCCAAAATGAAAAACACGGCGCGTCGTAATGAAATGTCATAATTTTAATACCTTTTTCTGCAGTACAGGGTATTGCTTAAAGGCGCTGTTACAATAACCTATGTAATTATATTTTCAATTAGTTATGTATTATTTAAGACGTAGACGTCTATCTATTTTTAAATCTTATTTGCAAGAGTTCATGTTATTTATTAACCATGTCAAACCCACGCTAGTTAATGAATTAATACATTGAAATTTTAACTTTCATTACATATACATAACAATACTATGAACATTACAAGAATAAGTTATATACGCAGTGATGTTAGTTAGGGTATAATCTACTCAGTAAATGTCTAAAACCGATTGAGCTTGAATTGTGTATACTCATTTATTGTTTTGATTACAATAATATGTAGTTAACTGTTGACGTCAATCGAATCTACTCGGAAATCTAATATGGCGAAACATCCAAGATCGTAGAAAAGTTATTTTTAGTACCGGACACTTGGTGCCAATATTTGGTATCAAATGAAAATGTTTGCACAGAGTAACTCGAAAAATAAGTTGACGTCAATTCCAATTCAATATAGACTTTAAAGATGGCGGATAACGTCTTTCATGCTTCCTTACAATTAATACTTCAAAGGATTTGAAATAAGCAAATGAGATGTTGGTTGTGTACAAAAATAAATTAGAGACGCTGATCAGGAAATTTGGATATTTCAACCTCACATTTTTGTTATGATTGTCCATATAATTTTACACGGATTCAATAAACGGTTTCCTCATTTATCCACCACATACCTATAAAAGTACAGGTAAGTGCCGGACATACCACCCGTCCTTCTGAATAAGGCTTTTACCTTTTTTAACGTAATTGACTTGACTCTAAATAAACCTTTTCGGATAAATTCATTTTCTGTCTCTATCTACTTACTTCCCTTTGGGGAATTGAACGATTTCATAACATAAGCTTTTTGCAATATAACTACAGTAATATAAACAATGAACCTGCCTCCGTGATCTAGTGGACGTTATGACCAAAGGTCGTGGGTTTGAATCCCCCGGGGAAACGTCATTTTGTGCGATTTCTCGTTGTATGATTAGGCTGAATCACCTGATTGTCCGTAAAGTAAGATCATTCCGTGCTTCGGAGGACACGTTAAGTCATCTATCCCGGATACAAACTACGGATGGTAGTCTCTACCACCCGTATCAATCCGCATTCTGCCCCGTGGTGGGTTACAGTCCAATCTGCCCATAGCTTTTTGACGACCCATTTGGTGTAGCGGTTGAGACGTCGACTGCTACACTAAGGGTTTGAGGTTCGATTGCCGGGCAGTACAAACATTTGTGTGCATGAACATGTCTGTAATAGTCTGGGTGTTTTCTATGGATAATATGTATGTATTTACAAAAAAATGTGTATAAATATGTTTATTCGTTGTTTAGTACCCATAATACAGGCTTCACGCTTAATTTGCGGCTGGATGGCTCTGTGTGCATGTGTGGCATTTTTTAAATTATATACGTTATCCGACGCTCTTAGGGTGAAGGAAACATCGTGGGAAACCTGTACATGCCCGCGAAGAGATTCATACGTTGTAGGTGAAGTCGGCTAATCCGTTCTGAGCCCGCATAAATAACTAAGGCCTATACACCCTATATGGGTTGGCTCGTGCCCCTCGGTGGGGACGTTGAATGAGCTGATTATGATGTGCAACCAAAGGTCTTCCTTAGATCATTGAATCAATCTTCTGTGATAACATCCCACTAAATTGCACCAGACCTTCCTACTCAGCATCGCTAATATGATAGTCTATGATATGATAGTCCCTTAAGTCATAAAATTAATAATACGGCAAGGCTCTAGTTCATTATTTATTTCATCTCGTTTTTTTTAATCTACCTTTTGCAAAACAATTCTTGTAATTTCTGACTAACAAGAGTTGTTTAGCAAACGCTATTATAAAGTGGGAATACCCAAAGTATCAACATCTTTTTCCCAAAACACAATATATTTCTTTTTCCATTTATATATAACAAAAATAACACTCAATTTAACATCAAGACCCTTCGTCCAAATGTCGCTTAAACTGTATTGATGAAATAGCTCCTTCCACTATCTTACTACGAAAACGAAATGTTATTAGAGTAACGTAGGGTTGAAGTAATGCCACATACACAATGTATACAAATAAAAAAACAATAATATAAAAAATACACACACTTGGTTACGTACAAATAATTAACGAGACACACATAATAAAACTTAAAAAGCCACATTTACACACCCCAAACACAAAAATCAATCACACTACACAACACTCGTGTTCATATCACTCACACCTATCAATGCATGCATGCGTAAAATTATTATTCGCCAGTACTCTTAAAATGCTGTTAAATTTTGTCCTTTTTTAATATTTTAAGATTACAGTTTAATATTATTTGTAATCTTAAGCTTTAATATTATCAAACCTAAAACACTAGTTCTTAATATACAGACTGACCTTGTAAAAAGACTAATGTTAAGGGTTTACCTGTAAATGTTTTTGCTTAATAAAGTTTTCGTTATTATTGAATAATAAAACTGTTTTCGGCTCTAATTCCCCGATTGCTAGGCTTTGTAGATTACTCAATGAATATAGTGACATTGTAGATATTCATCACGACTCACCTGCCAGGCTCTGTAGTTTAATAAAAAATGCATGGAGTGACCATCCGTCTTTTAGTGCATAGATATATTTATCTACATATTTGTGATAAATACGTTTTAATTTATTTTATTTTTATATTAAGTAGGAAAATAATGTATTGAATTGTTATTGTTTCGCTTTACTTTGTATCATTAATACTCTGTTTTCTTGTTATACTCTTATTGTGCATGTTGTGTTTGCCTCTAATTGTTTATGGCAATAGTAATTGTACTGGTGTGTGTTTTTTACTTTTTAAATTGTGATTGTGCATAAACGTTGGCAATCCTAATAAAGAAAATAAAAATAAATAAATAATTCGATTTCAACGTTAAATAATTTAGATGTACATTAGGTGTTTACCTTTCAGCTGAGGCAACACTGAGTTCATGTTTTGTTTTAAGATAATATTGCATGTTCTATTTTTTGGTGACTGTCTTAAGTAAATAAATAATTGATACCTTGGCCTTAAAGTGATAAAAACAGAACTAACGAATTAAGAATCTTTTCATAAGGACACGTAACTATTACTGTATCTTTTTATAATCATCAGCTTATTTAACGCCTAGCCTACCCGTAAAGGGTGTACAGACTTTAGTCGTCCACGATGGCTCAGTTCGGATTGGATGACTTCACGCACAACCTTTGAATCTCTTAGCAGGTGTGCGCAGGTTTCCTCATGACACCTTGTGAGGTAACCTGCCCACGCTTGTGAAGAGATTCAAAGGTTGTGCGTGAACGTTGGCCGTAAGAACGTTGGATAACGTAAATTATTTCGAAAATTTTAAAACACATTGGGACGTGGCAGGATTTGAACCTGCGCCCTCCAGATCGGAAGGTAACAGTCTACGCCAATGAGCAACTGACGCCCTCTATATATTTTACAACAAGTTGTTTTGGCCACGATTGCACATTTAGTTATTTCCTTTGATATGCGCGCATGAGTTATAATAACTTCGGCCACAGAAAGCATTTGTATTTTTTTAAAAGTTGTATCTTTTTTAATTGAAAACCTTTTGATAATAAAATGCAAAATGCTCACCAAACGCAGTACATTTTTGAGCCAGACAAGTGGTTTCAGCAATAAAGTCAGATCCAAAAATCAGCGTATAGCAAAGAAAATATTTGTTTGTTAAACACACACACATAAATGCATGCTTATTGTATGTTTTTTGTGTGTTTCTCTCCTGTTGTGTTATGATCTGGATGTTTAATTATATGATCGATTGTTTTTGTGTTTTATTTTATTTATTACATATACATTTTATTAATCTACCTATATCTTAATTTTAATTACAGTTGTTTTCTACCTCGAACACAGAAGGGTTTTTACAGCGCAATTTCAAAGGGGATTGGTATGCTGTGTGTCAGAATCCTTACATGTGGGCTCATGACGCGTGCCGACGAGAAAACAGGACTGAACATAAGGTGAACGTTCGATCAATTAATTTGCTTTTGAAACATAGCATACAAACAAAGCTTGTATTATGGGTATTCAACAACGGACAAATGTATGAGTATTTCGTACTTGTATACAATTTGTAAATACATATATTAAATATTATATATGGAAGCCATAAGTGACTATAAGGTATTAATCAACTGTTACTTATATATAAATTATAAAGCGTAATCTAATAACTTGTATAAATCCATATCTATTTACATGTTGCTTAGATGATCTAAATACCTAAAACTTTTGACTTTCAGAATAACATGAGTTCTCCCGTCTTTAGCTATTGCATTGTAGTTGCCATATTTTAAAATAAATAACATAATACCTAACACCTACTTGAATTTTATTTCAAAAATCGATTTATTAAAGTAAGTAGTTAGAATCGTTAAGAGCCTAAGTTTCATGATTGTAGGAAAATCCACAAATTAAATTGTAAGGAGTAAACAATTCAACCTATCGAAGTCCAATCGCCAAACATAGATTTTTCTCATTCCGCACCAGACATTCCTCCAAACTTTATAATCAGACCTCCACCGATTTGCTAGTCGTTCGTCCATAATACCGTTGAGCGTTCTTATAAAAATCGACCAATATGGCTCTAGTTGTGAAAGCATTTTTTATCATTATTAAATAAATAAATAAAGTTTTGCCAGGTTTTCAGCTGTAAATTTTTCTTTTAAAAAATCATTTAATAAATTCATTGGTTTTGTACGAAAAGATGTGTCAAGTTGGGATTGTATATGTTTTCCTCGTACAAACTTTACAAAACTCATTTATCAAATCAAACGTGTTAGAGGTGCGACGGAGTTGTTTGCAAAATTATATCAATATTGATAGAGATTATTAAATCTGTGTCTTCATTTAGTGTACTTCAATTAGTAAATACCAAATTCAAATGCTTACATTTGAATTCGGTATTTATCTCAATAGCAGTAACTAACCAAATGGACTTATAAACACATTTGGTCTTATACTTTATAACCACGATACGGTAATATATTTTAAAACTTAACGATAAAATGTTTTAAACTACTTCAGTTAAGTTTATCATTCATCATCATCGGCTCATTAAACGTCCCCAACGAGGGCCGCGAGCCTACCCGTATAGGGTGTATAGGCCTTAGTCGTCCACGCGGGCCCAGTGCGGATTGGCCGACTTCACGCACAACCTTTGAATCTTTTCGCAGGCGTGTTTCCTCACGATGTTTTCCTTCACCGTAAGAGCGACGGATAACGTACAAATAATTTCGAAAATTCGAAATCACATTGGTACGTGGCGGGATTTGAACCTGCGAGCTGCGTCCTTCCAATCGGAAGGCAACAGCTCATACCACTGAGCCACCTACGCTCAATATAAGAATATTATTATATTCAGTTATGGACAAGTAAATCTTATTATGAACTGGATGAATATTTTGATGATGTTTTGTAAGTAGGGAGAAGAAGAATGTAGATTAATATTTTTATTTGATGTACTTACTTAAAACGTTAATCTGTATGTAAATTGGTTTATATGCGTGGATCATAATGATACTCACTTACTATATGTAACGTCCTATATGACCTATGATTGCGATATAAGGTATTCTTATTCTGGAAACCATTTGTAAAATATTTTTTCTCAAATTTCATTTTGTTGTCAATTATTATGAATCACATTAAGGTACGGCGGTCTTAAGTTTTATTGCATAGATATTCCTTTTGCTGTCACAAATACGTGATCATTAATTAACTGATGTTGGAAATAACACTCAGGATAAAATTATCGATTATTATCCTTTTGGGAGTTACGATACCACAGACAAATACACCGTTAGTCACGTTAAATTTATTATTATTTTTAGTGGTTTTAATATATACGTTAATTTTGAAACAATAAAAAGTACAACAATAACGCAAATAATCCCAATAAATATCTATAGACCCAAGTTGCTGTAATGAAACAAGGATAAAATTATCTTACTTAAATATTAACAGTGTCGACTGGTTTAAGAAATGATAGTGTAGTTAGTGTCGTAATATATTTTAAATAAATATGTTATAAGCTTTATATATTGATTTTAGAAATCGACTTTTGACATTAAATATTTGTATGGTTTTTACATAAACCAACGTTTTCTGAACGAAGAACAAACATTTCTAATTTCTCCCTTTCTTATATATTTCAGACCACCATTTATACAAATTGTACCAGTGAACCCAATGGCAAGGGTTAAATACTTAAATACTAGCCCAGATGGATTTACACACACAAGTGATACATGCTTTAACTCATCAGCAATATACGTCACGTGTCCTGAAATGCTCTGCGGCACCAGGATCCTGAGCACACCGCAGCTATTAAAAGAGGTTTTCTATAATAGTTGTGCTTTTATGCTAAACACACTTTAAAAAAAAAAACTATCCAATATTATTGTGAAAGTAACTCTGTCTGTCTGTTTCTTTGCTACGCTTTCACATCTAAATGGCTGAAAGGATTTTGGTGGATTGGATTATGGTGATAGATAGTGACCTAGAGAGGGTCTAGACATTCTTTTTGTTAAATTCTGAACCCCCACTTCCTTAAATAGGGGCGGAAGTTTGTAAGGATCATTTTGCAATTTTAAAATAATATTCTGTTTTAACTAAACTGAAAATGGGAATCGTTGTACCCCGAAGTTAACGTAAGCGAAGCAGCTCACAAAAGCTTGTTTCAAATAAAATAAAATACTAAAATTTTTATTTCAAAGTAGCTTTTGTAGTTCACAAAAGTAGCTTTATTTCTATAAATTTCTGATTGTTCTGATCTGATGATTATTTACAGAACGCTGCTATTGAAAATCACCTATTCGGAAGAAATAAACGGTTCCTTTTAAAAGCTCGCCGTTCATCGACATCCATGACTGAACCTGTAAAAAGAAGACCAAGAGAAAGTGAAAAAACACAGGCCAGGTGCTGAAGTATATGGGAAACACACCAAAGAAAACAAAAAGGGCGGAAAGCAGAGTGGTTGGCGGGAAACCTAGTAAACCGGCTGCCTGGCCCTGGATGGCAGCTATGTATAGAGATGGAATGTTTCACTGTGGCGGAATTATTGTAACGCAACACTGGATACTGTCCGCTGCGCATTGTGTTCACGAGTAAGACACGAAATATTTTTTCTCATTTGATTTGTAAAATAAGTTCTTTCAGTTTCAAGGACTGACCCCGAGACGTACTCATACTCGACGACCCAGATGATCAGGACTCTTATTCCAGTATTTTAAATTACGCACATCCTATTTTTATTGCGCCTCAATAGTTATATAAGCTACTAGGTTATACCCACGGTTTCGCTCGCATTAAGGAGTATTATTTTTTATCCCCTATTTCATTCCCTTAGGGGTAGAATTTATCGACATCCTTTCTTCGGGAATGCCTGTATCATAGTAGCTTTATGCATACAAACGACAAAGATTCATACAAATTTCATCCGAAATTTTATCCCCTTGGGTAGAATTAATCGGAAACCTTTCTTAGCGGATACTTACGTCATACCAACCATATGGTTTGGGCTGTGCGTTGATTCGAGAATACTTCTCTAGATTTATTCACATCCAACAAGCCTCAACTCAATCGACTTGACCATTTTGGTCAAAGTAAGTCCTTCAGGGTCGTCCCTTCCGCGTGTATACTTCCACATTAGCACAATGAACCTGTTTTGCCATTCCTTTAACTCATGCGCTCCAAGTTTCCATAGGCATCATCCTGACATACCTCTTTCTTATTACTTTTGACACTCATCTACTTTTAAACCCACCTTTCCCTACAATTGAGATACAATCCCCTCAAAAACATTTGACCACATAAGGTTTGCGCTGTGAAAAGATATCAGATCTCATGTAGAGCCAAGCTTTTCAATCTACACGGCCTATACCGACACTAACTTCATCAAATTTTACAATACAAGCCATTTTAGTTCTTTTTATAAGTTGCTGGGCAAAATTTTTAGGTTTTCTTCGTGTACTCGTACTGTCTACAGGTCCCCGTGATAGGTCCTAATCAATGAAATTGGTGATAGACTTGTATAAAATGCACCCTCCCCCCAATTTAGTGGATGGGGATGGCGAAAATCAAAAGAGTATGATTTTTTTTTGGTTATACTAAAAATATATTACATAGCAAATTTCAGCTTCAGGAAGTAGTTAAATTAATATTAGATACTTTGTTTGACTAATAGTTTATTATCGACATCATATCCTTAACATATGAACTATCTGGTACATTAGAAACCAATTGTATGAGAGTTCCAAAAAACGACGAAATTCTTCGAAAGTTGCGCTTCAAATGGCTCGTCTTGGCGGCACTACCGTTCCCCTAGTTTAGTCCTTAACATGTTTGACGTTCGTTTGAAATTATATCCAAGAAAATACATTTAGAATCATTATATTGAAGTGATGAAATTACTGGATTTCCTTCTATTTGTATGTTCATTGCAAACAGTATAAAATATTTCCTTTTTACGGTGACAAACATTTCAAATAAAATTTATTTTCTAGATTCTGGAAGCACTACTTTGAAGTTCATGTGGGAATGTTACGACGTTTCTCGTTCTCACCACAAGAACAAAATCATCGCATTACCCATATTATAGCTAACCAGCATTATGACAAAGCGGACATGAAGAACGACCTATCTCTCCTGCGAGTAAAAACGACTATACAGTTTAGCCGGTGGGTCAGGCCAATTTGCCTGCCCGGTCGAAACACTGCAGGCCCGGGTTGGCTATGGGGCCCTCCTCCTGGCACTTCATGCACTGCAGTCGGCTGGGGAGCTACTGTAGAACATGGACCAGATCGTGAGTACACTTTTTTTTTTCTTTATTTAGGATAACAAACAATTACACACAAGGATATATGTAAGTCTTATTAACTACGTTTAGAGTCAATGTGCAATCAGCACCATTATCCACATATTATGAATTTAAAATTAAGTTACTTCGGAAGTACACAAAAAGGAAAAGCTGTTCTATATTACTGCAAAGGCACAAATGTAGACTAATGTTACACTACACTACAAGCTACACAGACAGATATGAAAGGGATATATCATTATGTCCCAACTGGATTAATCTTTGATACAAATTATTATTAGTACTTGAACTGACATACAATTCGATACATAGAGACCATACTTTGTATTTATATTTTATACATCTTTATCGATCTTTCTATCAATCTTATTATTTATCTAAATGTATGTAATGATACTGCAAACATGTCGCAGCATACAAAGTAATCATTATATGACTGCATTATCCTCCATAAGGGGGCACGTTCACTGCATAAGTTCTTGCAGGTTTAGTCAAATAATCGACGCGTTATAACATTACATGAGCGAACCAATCGGTTTGGTACTCTAAATTGTAATTGATTTATTATGTCGGAACAATCAAATCTATTGTGACAAATTACAATATCTTTGATCCAGAAACATCATTCTTTTAGTAATGTTATAATGGAGTATTTTCGTAGGAGATTCATATACGATAATTTACGCGGAGCATTTATATTCAATTACACGTAAAAATTTAAAAATTAAAACTTATTTACGTAATTGGACATTAACAAGATATAATATTTAAGTATGACGACAATACGATCGAAATACGTTTGGCCAAAAAACTTTTCTCAAAATATTATATAGCAAACCATTTAACGCAAACCTTTTTCAAAACAACTTATTGCTATGTATTTATGCAAATCTCTTTTGTGGTACTTCTTTTGTCATTGATATAAATAATAAATCCACAGACATTCACACAGCGATCATAGCCCCAAGTTACAGCGTAAAGCCTGTATATGGGTACTAAACAACGGATAATACATACTTATATAGGTTTTTTTTTTGTAAATACATACATATTATACATTTAAAAACCCAGACAAACTGACATGTTCATGCACACAAATGTTTGTACTGCCCGGGGATCGAACCCGGAACCCTTGGTGATGCAGCCGACCTCTCAACCGCAACACCAAATGGGTCGTCAGATTATGGTTTGGCAATGTTTCATTTAAACAAATATTTTTAATAAAAAAAATTATAAGCAAAAGACCATTTCCAAACATAGTATTGATTCGATCAAGCACTCGGCGGCCGTTTGCGTTGTTGTTCGTTTATGCGTTGTGCGTTTATGGTCACTGTACTAACTTAACCCAGAAAATTTAACTGATATATCCTGATATTTAAAAATAAATAACTCTGTTCTAACAAGAAAAAGAGTCTGCATAGTCTTTCATTTCAGTAGGTAGCTAAGTGTGAAGAGACAATTTGAGCAAATATTTTGATAATATTTTATTTTCCAAAATAAATCATATGGTGTATTAACATTTGTACTTATTAAACTTGCCGAAGTAAATAATATTTTCTAAATAATATTTTCCGTAATAAAGGTAGAACGCCGATTATCCGAACACCGATTAACTGAAACGCCAATTTTCCGAATCAGTTCTAAGCTTAATATAAAAATTTAAAACCAAGTACATAATTTTTGATTTGTCTTGTTGTAACAAGTTGTTTCAAACAAACACGCTCGAGTCCAGGTATATTTCAACTGTTTATTGAAAGCTAGAGGTCAAGATACTACAGTTTGGCATTGTGCGGCTTCCGTGAAACGAAAAAAAAACATTTATTTTTTTAACTCAATAACATTGAATTACTGTCACTGTGCTCCTCCCTTCTCATTGTGCGGATCATTGTCTTAAACGGTTATATGATAAGCGAACAACCAAAATGAGTGCAAAGGGAAAACGTTACGTCCTAACACTAAAGTTTTTCTTTATTACCATGTCTGATTATCCGAATCGACCCCGGTCCCAATTAATTCGGATAATCAGTTCTACTATATCTGCGAATCATACGGTTCCTCATCATTTGCGAAATGAAACTTAGGCGATAAGTATTTTGTGAAGTGATTTTGACAAATAAATATGTCATCTGGTCAAATGGAAGGATACAGGATTAATGATCTTACATTACTTGTAGCCTTTTATCGCATACTGTTTTTAAATGACTGATTCGATAATGATACTTATTTAAGATTATTAGAAATGGAAAAAAATATTTTATATTTCTCTTAATTTTAATGTTTAACACCGATCATATGCGTGAAGTGGAATTACCTATTTGGGCGAACTGCAAACATTCAGAAGATCGAGAAGGAAAAGAAATATGTGCAGGACCTGTTGAAGGTGGTAAAGATGCATGCCAGGTAATATTAAGAAAGGCATAAAAAAGTATTCCGTGCTTTAAAATCCTCGCTTTTCTGATATCTTCGATATTTTTGTCTTGCCGATGCATCTCAATAGCCTAATTTTCGTTTAAGTGTTAATAAATATTATGTTCTGACAATCCCTACAGCACAGGAAAATGTTCTGTTATGTATATTTAACAAAAAAATAGCTGCTATTTATATAATTATCAAATATGTTAGTGATATATTAAAATTTTTGTAGGGTGATAGCGGGGGTCCACTTCTTTGTAGAAACCCTATGAACTCCCAACAATGGTATTTGGCGGGCATTGTCAGTCATGGCGATGGTTGTGCACGTAAAGGTGAACCAGGCGTATACACAAGAGTAAGCCTGTTTGTCAAATGGATAAAATATCAGATAGGTAAATACCGATTTGTATATTATGTGATTTTTTTAAATTGCTTCAAAATCAATATTTAATAAAATTGTATCCTATATATTTCAGGTTCAAAAGTGCTACCGTCAATTCAACCTTTGCAAAAATGTCCAGGTTTCAAATGTAACTCAGGGATTTCAAAGTGTTTGCCAGAACAAAGAGTTTGCGATAAAATAATAGATTGTTTAAGTGGAGAAGATGAAATGAACTGCATTGCGCAACGTTCCTTTGAAAATATTTTCTTGGGTAAAAATGTTGAGCTTAAAGACACAATATATGAAGGAAGCCAAATTAAAGCTGAAAATAAAATGACAATTTTAGGTGAAAAAATACTACCCGCAAATGGAAATGTATTACAAAATTCAAAATTGTATGATGTGCAAAACAAAATAAGTCAACTCAACGAAAGGTCTAGCGATGATTTCAAGAATCCATCCACTATAGAAATTTCAATTTCAAAAAGTTCAGAATCTTTCAGCGACGGATCTGATCATGTCACTGTAGATCCGGTATCAACATCAAGTGAATCACGATTTGTAGAGCATGATGAACTGAGAACTCTCGATATGACAACTCTAAGATCGATTCTGGAGTCAAGATCATCATTAGAAAACATCAAGGAAACTTCTCAAATTAGGCATTTCAAAGAAGCAGATATTCAAGAAGATTGGTCGACAGAAAGACAGTTTACTTCCGAATCATCAACATCCAAAAATAATAAAAAGACACAAGATGTAACATCTAAACAAAGTGAACCATCAATACCGACAACAAGTTCTTCATTAGAAACAACTACCGTAACTACTTCAATTGATTTTGATAAAATCTTAAATGGAACAAGTAAAGCTGAATCGAAGTCACTTCTGATAGAGCTACTTCCAGAATCTCAAAACTTAGACCAAGAAACAAAGCACATTTCGAAAAATCAAAACATAACTGAAATTGCTGAAACGAAAACACTATTTACTTCAGTTAATTCAAAAAAAGATAACGGGTCTAGTAAAACCATAAAAAATTTCAACGATAAATTAGATGCAATTAATAAAATTGAAGATATAATTCTATCAGAACTTTTGCCAGCCAAAATAAGAAAGCAACATCTTGCCCCAAAAGAATTTGAGTGCAGACGGTAAGATAAATAAAAAAACTAAACTTTCTATTACATAAAATATTTAAATTTTATATAGGTTTTTATTATATTGAATTTTGGAACTTCATATAATTTTATGTTTTCAGTATTCGTCAAAATATCCCGTACCTACATCGGTGTGACAATAAGCCTGATTGTGAAGATGGTACTGATGAATTAAGTTGCACATGTGTTGATTATTTATACGCGTTCGAAAAATCTCTTATATGTGATGGTACATTCGATTGTGCAGATGGGCAAGACGAGATGGATTGCTGTAAGTATGAATAAATTTACAATCAAACGAACTACTTTTATAAATAAGATAAAATTTGCTTGATAAGTGTTTTTATTTGCTTTAAAGTCGGCTGTCCAGAAAACCGTTTTCTATGCAGAAAAAGTCAAATCTGCCTTCCAATTAAACAAGTATGTGATGGAATACCCAATTGTCCACAAGGGGAAGATGAAACAGACTGCTGTAAGTGCTGGTATCAAATTTTCTAGATCACTAGATTGCCGTTTTTGTAAATTCTTGCTTTTCAAACGTTTCAGTTGCTCTATCAAATGGAAAAGATATAACATATGAAATTGACGAAAGACCAAAGACAATGATGCATGGTTATCTTACCAAGAAACATAACAATCAATGGCATATTGTTTGTGAGGATAATTTATCAACAGAACAGCAAGAACAAGCTGCAGCGCATATTTGCCACTACCTTGGCTTTAGGTGTTACATCATATTTTACATTATACTCGTATACTTAATATAAAAAGATATATTACAATATTAATCATCGAAATTTATGTTTTCAGTTCGGCTAATAGATATTTGCTAAAACACATAAATATTGACCGGGAAATAATACCGTCTAAGAGAGAAGACAAACGAAAAAAAAGAGAAACTACAAATCCCAGTATTCCAGTACACTTTGCTCACAAAGTCGATGAAAATGACAATGCTGCCAGGCATATTGTTATAAAAGAACCACAATTTTTAAAAGAACAATGCATACCTAACGTGAAAAAAACTTGTATGTCTTTATATGTGTATTGTGAAGGCAGTTTATTTACTGACTTCTATTACCCTCAAAACTACGTCTATTATGGAAGGTCTGCTAATGTTGATCTCAAAGAACTGAAGTGGCCTTGGATTGCTAAAGTATTTGTTGAGGGACTACAAATGTTCTGGTGTACTAGTTGACCTTTCCTTAGTACTGGTGAGTCACTCGTGTCTTTGGGATTCCAAGTAAGTAACTTGTGAAATGATTCCATGGTAATGGTATTAAATATGAACATTTTATAAAAATATATAATTATTTAACGTCTTTGTTTCAGTTAAACAACTATTTCATAACAGTGGTTCTTGGCTCACATAGAACATTTGATTCTATCAGTGGACCTTACGAACAAGTTTTAGAAGTGGACGGAAGCAAAGAATTTTATCGTAGCAATGTTATTTTGTTACACCTAAAAGAACCCGCTCAGTATTCAAACGAGGTTAAACCTATGGTGATACCATTTTCGTATGTACTTTATGAATATTTGAAATATTTTTAGTAAACCTAAATATTAATATATAATTAACTTTTTAGGAATGTACCAGATGAGAGTAATACAACACACAAGTGTGTTGCTATAGGTCAAGATGAACATCGTAATGAAACAATTATTGTTTATGTAAAAGAAACTAATTTAAACTGTCACTCACATAACAAATGCTTTGAGCTTCAAACAAAATCAAAGTCACTGTGCCAGGTAAATTACATTATTTTGAATTATTAATATGTTATAATAAGAAAATAATAAACTCGTGGCATACGCTTTACTATAAACTTTTTTTAGCCGGGTGTTGTCTCGAGTCAACAATGGGCTGGCATCATTAGTTGCCACTCAGAACATGGGTGGTATCCATCTGCAACTTTTGTCGAAATAAAAGGAGAATGTGGTATCCTTGATCACATTATTGGAACTGAGATTGAAAATCTTAAATTAGAAATTAACAAAATAAGTTAGTTAATATTCTATTCTAAACTTTAAAAACAAATTTATAGTAGATACTCTTTTACATTGCACTTTTTAACAATATTTTTTAGATAAATTCGGTATAGGCAAGAGCAAAACGGAAATTGCCCATGGAACATGTGAAGGCGTAAGATGTGGTCGGGGTAAATGTATAGGTATGCTTCAAGTTTGTGACGGTGTTAGGAACTGCGAAGATGGAAAAGATGAATCAGAAGAGGCTTGTCAAAACAAAGAACATATTTGCAAGTTGGATCCTCATGATAAACGTTGCGGTAAGTTCTACTATATCTGAAATCCGTATTGTCTATGTAACAAGTCCTTTGTTCCAGAAGTCATTAATGTATCGAATTGAAAATTATAAATATGCCACCAGCATGTTTCGCTTAAAATTAAACAAATATTTTTGTCATATAATATCTCCTTTGCAATATAAAAGTACTGTATGCCTTTTTTTGGCCTTAATCTCCTTAATTAACATTATAAATTAGTAAATCAGTTCGATCAAGAAAAATCAAAGGCATTGCACCTACTTACAAACGGGCTTCAGAATAAAGCTCTCAACTTTAATCCAAGGCTATTCGTATATTAGTCCTCGGTCATAGAGATCATTATATTATTTGAAACATGAGTACTTAAAGATAATTCCTTATATTGCAAGCTTTAATATTAAACTATGTAATCACTTCCTTGGTATCTATGTATATTGTTTCATATTCTTTTTTACTTTACCTTGACTGCGTTGTGATTCAGTCCAAGTGCAGTAACGTCAAAATTTAGTGCGATCGGCCTGCTGGTCTTAAAGTATACGAAATATAAGCTCTACTTACTTAATTTAACTATTGCATAATAATGATATTGCAAGTTAGATAGGTACTAAGAAAACAATTTTTTTAAGAATGTTCGACAGGACAGTTCAGATGCCACAATGGACGTTGTATACCTAAAGAACAATTTAATGATGGTAACGATGATTGCGGAGATGGCACTGACGAGCCGGATAAGTCTACTTGCGCTAAATATTTAGCTAGGGTCATGCCATCTAGACTTTGCGATGGGATTCTACATTGTAAAGACAGAAGCGACGAAGATCCAATGTTTTGCAAATGTTTTGCTAAACAAAATTACCCGTAAGTTTAATTTACTTTATTATAATAATATTATTTATTTGTGGTTAGACACCAGTGGGGTTACCGCCACCTCTAGTACAGTAATAAATAATATTATTCTGCCTTTCTGGTACAAAAATGCTGACATATCATCATAGTAATTTTGTTATAAGAGATGGTGGTAACCCCGTCAGATGGTTGACTGAGAAAAATATGTTAAGGTATCTCTACTGCCTCTCCTAAGATGGCAAGCGTGCGTTACGGCCAATCTTCTAATAGCTATATTGTATGGGATGGCACGGGGTTTCAAGTGGGAAGTTATTTGCGGGTTGATTAAAATACCTCGTTTCGTTAACCTTGATTTCCTCAATGCTTTTTTTGACACCATAATTCAGTATCAATCATCAGTTCGACCGAAGAAGAAGAAAGAAGTTGTAAGAAGCTTTTACTTAGTATCTGACTACATAATTTAGCTACTTTTAATGGTTGGTTGACTAAAATAAAAAGGATTGTCATAATAATATGTCAAAGAAAGTAACGAAACAATAAATACAAAGAACATAATATAATATTTATGTTTGTACAAGTAAAATATTATCAAATAAGATATTATTATATTTATTATTATCTTCATAGTAAATTAAACTCATATCGTTAATTATTACATTTTTAGATGCGGTAAAACCAACGACGTTGATCACTGTGTTTCACCCGATGTTGTCTGTGATGTGTCATGATTGCCCACGTGGAGAAGATGAAACAGACTTGCATCGGCTGAGTTCTCTAAAGGCACACCGTAAGTAAGAAACAAGTAAACACATTTTACTGTTAACAAAAAGCTTATTTGGTTTCTGACGTAGACAAAGATCAGACCAGTCGCTTAGTCTGAGGTCATTCCAGACTGTATTACGAAGAAGAAATAATTTGTAGTTATGGTAGATTACAGGCCAATGAAATTAAGGAAAGTTATTGAAATAATAATTACGTGACTAAATATTTCAGTTGGAGCAACTAACTTAACATTGAGGGTTCATGAAAACTTTCGAGCTCCAATTTAGCAAATATCGTACTAAGTATGCTTTACAGCCTTGTTCGGAATATTCTTTTCTCACATAAATTATGCCAATATATTCAGTTATCCTACACAAAAAATAATTTAAAAATGAAACCAGGTTGCAACTGATAAGTAAATTTTACAGGTAGTTTTTACTACTATGTATATAATGTATATTCAAAATTAAAGTGCAAAAATGTTTGTATAAAATTATACCCTTCTTGTAAGGAGTAAGAGCTGAATTTCTAAAAATTATGTCAGTTTTTATCTGTAAACGAAATGTAGTCTGCAAAGTATTATCTATCTTTATTTTTTGCTTTTTACCTTAAAAATAACGAATGGTATGCTCCATACAAACTAACACCCCCGTTTTAGGGATAGGAGGCATCAAATGGAACAAAAAGTAGCTTATGGTACTCTCCATCCCTTCAATTGTCATCACTTAAAAATCATGTCAATTTGTTGCTCCCCTTTGCCGTGGAAGATGTACAAATAAACAGACACACACACACACACACTTTACCATTTACCGATAAAATTTTCACACGCATATTCTTCCTGCACGGAAACTTATAACCTACCTATCTCCACCGTTCTTAAATCAGTTCTAAATTTGACGTGACTGAAGAAGATTCTGTTCCAAGATGTAAATTTAAAGACCAATGTAATATTTGAGTAGGTACTACCTTATATCCTGTGTCTGTTACAGGTATGGCAAGGGCCAAGTGATTGTCAGGGCGCATGGAGTATGGTACTCTAAGTGCTACAAAAACAAGAAACATACTAAATCAGAATTGGAAGATATATGTAAAGAATTGGGATTTATAAGCGGACATGCAAAGGAATTGAATATATCGGAGGAATTCAAGCCGCATCCATTTAATGTGCTCGTGGACGAATTCAGTGACGTCACGCTCAACAATCAAACGCAGATAAAATTGAGGAATACCCATACATCGTTGGCAAGAGCAATTTTTGACGAAAAATTACAAAATTGCTACCCATTATTTATTGAATGCCTTTAGTTTTATGTTTTGGAGTATTTATTTATTTATATAAAGTAAATGTTTTTTGTTTATTGCAAACGATTTTTATTCAACCTTTGTATTTTAACCATAATATTGATATTCACTTATATAACAATGATAACAATACTTGTAGATATTATTATACAATTAGTAGAAGAATAATTGATTGATACTGCTACTTTTTACTTCAAACATGCTTGTAACGCCATCTAGTAACACTTTATCAAACTATATTTGCATTTGCTACAAAGGTTCCGTAAGGTAAGGAGCTGCTATCCGTTCAAAATATTATGTTGTTTTATCTTATAATAATCATAGATGGAACTGTTTTCACAGAATAACATGTTCAATAAAAAGACGTCATTTGTTTTCATCAAGAATGAGGTACTCGTAATCTTGAAGCACTATTTTATAGATTTTTATTAATACATTAATAACTCATTTATTAACTTCAAATATGTCGAAAAATTTAAAATGGTAATCTTTAGGTACATATAAGTAAAATTGGAGTATCAGTTTGTTATCGAAACAACAATTTTTCCTTCTTGCATAGGTATATGGATCATGCACCAAAACAACATTTTTAAAATGATCTGTTTAATCCGGCTAATCTTTGAAATGGTTTTAATGAATTCGACGGGACTCGTTAGCAGGTAGATGAGGTAATGAGAAAAAACATAGACAACTTCTATTTTAAAAAACACTTTTTATTTTACAAAATAAATTAGTGTTGTACCTCGCGGCGCGCAGCTAACGACGCGTAAGCTTCACGCTACGTTTTACTGCGGGAGAATATCTTATACCGCGATTATATATAAAATGTAGTTATCATGTTTATGTACACTGCTGCATACCCTAGCTTTGCAGGTGTTCCCATTGGATAGTACAATGAAAAAGAGTACAGTGTACTTACGTAGGTATAATTATATTTTTTATTTGACAGTTTAATGCCTACTATCCATTGTAAGACAAGGCATCTCCAACAGTACTCCACAATTGGTGCTCATTTTTTCGTTTCCAAATTATGTCAGGCAGTTTATGAACTATCAATGAATCCGGCGGTCGTCCTACTAATAAAACGTTACTAGGTATATTATTAGGTATTTACAAATGGCCGAGATTGACACGTGTAAATATATAATGAACCACGCCTACTGCCACACGGCTATTATCAGATGCCAAAAACAACATAATAATATATCCATACCATATGTAGGTATGATATATAGATAATTATATTGTTATCTTAAATAAAACTATAGCGTCGGTAGCTCATTAGTGTGGACTGTTGCCTTCTGATCTGCAGGGTGCAGGTTCAAGTCCCGCCACGTACAATGTCTTTTCAAGCTATCGAAATTATATGCACGTTTATTCGGTGAAGGAAAACATAGTGAGGAAACCTGCGGATGCCTACCATGAAATCCAAAGGTTGTGCGTGAAGTTATCCGTTACGCACCGACGACTAAGATATATACACCCTTTACGGGTAGGCTCGTGCACCTCGGTGCGGACGTTTAATGAGATGATGATGAATGAATTTTATGAATTTTGAGCTTTTATGTATATTTATTACTATTTAATGAAATAAATAATATTTGATTTGTTTTATGACATAAAACGGTCTATACACCCTTTCCGGGTAGGCTCGTGCCCCTCGGTGCGGACGTATAATGAGATAATGATGATATAAAACTAAACATTAAGCTGAAAACCTAGGTCTAGAAAATGCTACTAAATTTGGCCTATTTAAGAAACTTGCTTTAAATTTAAACTAGGTTTTTTAAATAAAGTATTCATAAGGTCACTAAACCTTACAAATAAATGATAGCTCATCGCAAAGCAACAGTTTATTATTAATGTCTGGCAATAAATTTGGTGAACAAATCGTCATTCACATAAAAGTCAACATGGTAAACGAGAATCAACTTAATTGAACTGGTTTTCTCACGGAGCCTTTCACATCATTGATAACAGTAGCATATATTATAAATTAAATTAAATATATATTTTTTTAATTCTTTAAGTACACTTACAAAAAACGTAGAACATAAAACCTTTATTATTATGATCGTAGTAGTGTTTTGTTATTATTTTCATACATCTTTTCCATTACACTTTTACTGATAACCTCACTTTCTAACTTATTTATCATCGATTATAACTGTTGAAAATTGACAATAGATAAAATGTTTTAGGAGGCACCGACATAGAAAGGATGTCTTAAAATCTCATGACGAAGGCGCTAAAAGGGTTTTAACTTTATTCGAGTAACATTAATCGAATCGTAAGGTAAGTTTGAGTATAACATCCAAAATCTCGTATAAGAGAAAAAATTATAACCTTGCACGTAGCTAAAGGCAGATAGACGTTATTATACACAAGTAAAAAATAATATACAAACAGGAAACATAACATTGGCCATAAAGTGCCACTGTACCTTTATTTAAATCTAATAATATTAAAAAACTACTTAAATTCCAATCGGTTGCCAGGTGCGAATACAGGAGAAAGAAAAATAACGATCTGGAAAACCCAAGAGACATTAACAAATTTATTTAATTAATAATTTATGTATATGTCCTTTGGATCACTTGAGAATTCTTAATTTCGATTAATACACATTTGCATAATGGGTTTCATTAATAAGCAAAATTAAGTGTCCCAAATTGAAATAGTGCCAAAACTATCGTGGACAAACTCCGCGGCAGTGATATGTTGTTAAATCGTGGAAGATTACTAATATCGTTGACGTTGGATCATATTACAATAATAAACAATTATTTAAATTACAACTTTAGTTAGGAAGGAATAGGAAATACTTATGATTGCTGACACTAAATGTGAAAAGCGGTAGCTGTTACTTGTTGATAATGTATCATTTCAAAAGAAGCTCTTTATAAAGTAAGAAACTAAACATTTAGATCATATGATATATTGCATTTAATATTCTTAATGTAAGACTGATGTTATATTGTTGGTAAGCTATTAAATAAATAAAAATAAAATAATGTAGAATCGGTGGCTAAGGAAACCTATAGATCTCAAAAGTGGTCGGTCATGTATGCTTGTATAAGGTCACGAAAGGCAGTTCCAACTTTTTTATAAACAATAGGTACCTATCTAGTATCACACAAAGAAGCCGCGGAAAAGATGCCAGGATAACTTATCTGCTACCACGACTAGCAGGTCAAAAGCTTTCCCCAAATTAAAAAAAAGTTAACTAGTAAATAAAATTATGCCCAAATATGTCCTCATATTTTCCATATTAATAAATTATTTAGTACTGGTACAATCAAAAACTACAATCTAAACAATCAATGATCTTTTCATATTATTCGGACAAGTGTTAAGTATTTTTTGTGTAAGAAATCAAATCAAAGATTAAGAACTCTTTGAAACTTAATTGAATTTAAGTTTTTTGATAATAGTGACAAAAAGTATAGTATTTTTATTGAATTATACGCAATATTTAATTAACGGGTTATGAAAGAAATAAAACTCGATCTCAGAAAAAGTTCTCGAGGTAAACACTTTTTTGCATTGGTCTATTTAAAATTTACCAGAAGTCAAAGTGTTTTGCTTAACATTTATGAGAGCCATCTCCACACGAAAATTGCCCCGTGAAGCTGTAAAGACCATCTGCGGTCAACAGCAGTACCTAGTTATTTCGAAAAAAAGCTTCACATTCATATGTATATTGTCTGAATGGTGCTGGAACACGTTCATTATTTTTATTACAGAGTGTTTACGAATTTTGAACTTTGATTAAGCGAAGACGTTGATTTTTCTCTTCCCTTCATTTCCTAATTTGCACCCTTGAAGGTTAAATTTGAAAAAATCCTTTCCTGTTGCTTGTTTACACTAGAAATGAAATATGCTGTCCAAATTTTGTAGCCCTAGCTTTGGTAGTTTCAGATATGCGTTGATTAATCGCGAAAACACATTTTATAATATTAGGTCCCCGTCAATAAAAAATCAAATGACTGCCACTTTGGCCTTAATTCATGCCCATTTTGGTCTTTAGTTCGTTATGTATAATATTCGTCAAGACATTTTATTCAAGTATATCTATGACCATTTACTAAAGCATGGCTTGTCCTATATTTTTACAGCAAAACTAAATAACAAAAAAAAAATTATAAATAACTATATCATACTGCTTTAACTTTAAACCAGGTATCCGTTGGTGATGTTGAGAGGAACATCAAGTACAATACTTCGAAAGCATGGCATTTCGTGCCAAATGATCAATCCTATCCTTGATATTATCTTTCCCTTTAATACCCATATCCTCAATTTTTCCCCATTCACTGTCATTTTTCCAAGTATGTGGAAAAAAGCTTTTATGTATTTTTAATATAAGCAAATAAATATGTGAATCATGCTTAAGTGAGTATACGTATAGTTTTTAATATCGTTTTGCAAGTAAGGAAATTTTAGTATAAGGAGATAAAAATCGTTTGCGGAAACAAAATAAATAAGTGTTTGTCTGCGATTGTTTTTTTAATAAAATTAGGTTACAATTTATACTTTTTATATATATCTGGAGAGAAAAAGTATAGTATAGAATTTTTAAACATTGTCATTTTAAGTCTGAATTTTTAAAAATGGGTTTTCCGGTTGTTAATTATATTTTGTCGATTAAAGGGGTCATAATATGAATTTCTGAATCTTTTCTTTAAATGTATTCAATTACAATTTTGAAAATAGGTCCTCACTGACAATGAACCGTGTCGCATGCAATTGATCTGTGATGCGGTGCGGTGCAGCAAATAGGTATGTTACCGAAACTTTGCAGCGTGCCTTCAGAGGACGGGTGCGAGCCGTATGGGCATAGCCGGTGTACCGCTGTGTGGCGTTCGAAAGAGTGTTTTGTTCACTTTCATATTATATGAAAGTATAAGCTTATAAAAGAGAGTATAATGCAAATAAAAAAGGTGAACTTTACAATGCACAAATCATACACAACAAAATCTTTTACTTTAACAAAGTGATCGAAACGGTATCAATAAATTAAGAATCCAATTGCTTGATTATACTTTTGAATTACCAACTTAAAATATGAATGATCAGATGTGCAATTTCCTTCGGTGTTCAAATATAATTTGCTGTAAAAATATTTGAACTGAACTACTCAGCACAAATTGTATTTTGCTATAAATTACCTTCTAGGAATTAATTATTTTGCAAGCATGTCCTATCATTGAATTATGATGTAGAAATTATTGTATGGTTAAATCAAAAAATATTCTAAATCTTAAATGCTTTCATAGGAAGACCTACCATAGACTTAGGGTAAGGGTTAAGGTATTCATAAAAAAACTGATCGATAATTATTTGAACTGGGCCCATCACATTTCGACTGCATATTGATGTTCCTTCTAGAATGAAATCTAGTTTTAACTAGCTCTCTGAAAATAAAACAATATGATAGTAGATGAAGCCAAAACAAAGAGCAAACACATTTTAGGACTGAGTCGTCTACTATCACCGCAGTGCCCGATATCATCCCGTAAAACAGGATTGTTGTTTTTTTCTTCTGTGTTCTGAGATAGGAACACTGTAGTTAGTAATATTACCGGCATCTGACGTTTCAGTTAACGGGCGCAGGGCAGTGTTTATTGAAAATAATTAGTATTATTAATTTTTCTTCAACATTGCATTATTCATGCAAAGCTTATCACATACGTCCAGGTGCGCAAACTGACCGTTCCATTCACTGAATGACATAAAACATCTAGGTGAAATAGGTGGTCATTCCAATGTTGTAGACACGCACATTTAAATCATAAATATAACCAAAGATTTGCAAAATTTAAAACATATTTTTGCAGACTCGTTTAACCTACTCTGACTGTTTTAATTCTGCACTTTTAATAAGTTGCTAAAATAACCACATAAGGTTTGCACTGCGAAAAATATATCAGATCACATGTAGAGCCAAGCTTCTGAATCTACACGGTCTAGCTCTACCGACTCTAACTTAAACAAATTGCACATAGCAGTAAATATGAAGGGCTTTGACGTTTCGCTACCGTCGTTGAGGTGATGCGAATATTTAGTTTTTCATCTGAATTATGCAACGAAACAGCCAAGCCATACATACATGTTAACTGATATTAAAAAATTGTGGGAATTCGTCTGAATGGTCGGTAGAGGTAGACCGTGTAGATTCCGAAGTTGGGCACTACATGAGATCCAATATCTTTTTCACGGGGCAAACAATATGTGGACGTCTTCGCAACATTTTACATAAAATGTTTTTGGAGAGATTCCAGTTCCATATAAGATACTACTGAAATTCAAATCCCACCACGGACCAATGTGTTTTCGAATTTTCTTTAAATATATGTGCGTGCTCTGACGCTCTTACAGTGAAGAAAAACATCGTGAGAAAACCTGCGCACACCTGCGAAGAGATTCAAAGGTTGTGCGTGATGTCGTTCAACCCGCACTGGGCCCGCGTAGATGACTAAGGCCTAATCACCCTATACGAATAGGGATATCTGTGTATTTTGTATGTTTAACTAGTCTAGTAATGACATTATATTCTGAGAATCAACTATCTGGTACATCGGAAACAAACTCTCCGAGAGTTCAAAAATGCGATGAAAAACTACGAGGAACGGTAGGAAGTGCCCTAGTTTAGTTTGGCTCGTCTTGGTGGGGACACGGTAGTGCCCCCACATATTTTATTTAATGTTGTGAAAAGGTGGTTTGTCATAAAACACAATATTCTATTTTTATATTGACATCAAACGAACATACAAGTTCTTATTTCCTGTATTATTTTTAGAAACAGACCCATAGTTTCCTTTTTAAACGCTCCGAATTACAAATAGTGAAATATTATTCGTACAATGGTACTAAAAAATTAAGAAAGTACAAATAATTTAGTATATACGAGAAACAATTTGTCTAAGTAAAAAAATAGAAAAAAAAACTTAAGATAGTAATAAAGCCAAACTTTCCACTGTCTGAAAGTAACATGCGAATACATTGACTTTTTGCAATTGAAGGCTCTTGACCCAAGGTTTAGTTGGCTGGAACCATCGGCTTTTTATTTCATGCACGTAGGTTACTGTTTTACTGATGGTTATCGCCAAAAATAACCTTTAATTACCGTGTAGTTTGAGCCACCCTGACCTTTCACATACACTTACAGCATTAACCTCCTTTTAAATGAATATTAACTCTATAGATATGACATGTCTGATTCTAAAACGTTAGAATTATATCGTTAAACGTGGAATCCACAATTTTCTAAATATCAGTATAGTTCATTTAAGTGTGTAAAGAAGATAAAATTAAGTAAGAAATTTATATCAATAGATTTAAAACATAGATAGAAAATAAATTAAAAGTATGAGTTGATTGTAAGTTTTAAGATTTATAGTTCCATGTGTCTAATGATTTCACTTATTAAACTATACATTCAAAATTAAATAAATGCATCCAAGTTTTTAAATAAACTTATGAAGAAAATCAATATATGGCAAATGGGAAGCTCACGAAACAAACAAACAGGCACATACAACTCTTCATCGTTCTAAGTCGGGTGTTCCAACTTAAGAAGATGTCACTTTGTAGTTTTTTCATTATTTTTGTATAAAACAATGTATATTAATACTAGAAGTTTCTAGCTTATAAGTTTAAGTGAAATATAAATAACAACTCCTAATTTTCATATATTATAGTATAAGTATTTTTTACAGGGTTAATTAGATATCGTAAAGAGAAAAGATAATTACTTTTAGTACACTTGGATTGAAAAATGATATCACGGTAATGTTCCTCACCAATTTTATAACATTAAGGTATTAGGGTACGGTATTAAAGTGTATTATTGTATAACTCATACTCAGCACGAAGATCAAGTTCTCAGTAAACTATTTACAATCTCGTTTATCTACAATTTTCTTTTCAATCATCATACCTAATCCATTTGATCAGAAACGCACAAAATAAAAAAATAAAAATGATGTCATTTCTAGTAGCGTCAGACCTCTACGTCCAGTTGGTTCATGAATTATGCGACACATCGATTACAAAACGGAACACAGTTCGGTGGCGGTCCTTTTGTACTTGAGCCAGCAAATTTATCGAAAGAAACAAAATAATTATCTGAATACTTCGTGTAGGGCAGGGCTATTACACGAACCTTGCTCTCCTTCCTCTTCTTAAGACTGATCAAAACAATCACTCATGCTATCGCGAGGAAATATTGGCGATGTATATTTAAAAAGTTATAGTTCAAAATGTGTATACTCCGAACTAATATATTTGTTTGCTGTATGTGATTAATATAATCAGAAAACATTCCTATTTTGTATAACACTTGCACAATGTAGATGCGAAATTATGTAAGAACACATTATTATTGGTCATTATTAAAATTGTGTTACAAAACATTTTAACATCAGGAAGACAGCCGTATCCTTGTTCAAGTAATAAATCTGTCGCTCGGCAAGTATCAGAGATCTTCATCGATAACGAACCAATAAAGAGGCATCTAATTAATGATTGTTCAAACTTTAAAAAAATCCCGAACCGATGCTTCCGACATTCAGTATTTATAAACGTACGTATTGGCCTGTATCATCAAAAAGTTGCGCCAAAACATAAAAGGTAAACATAAATGACTTTTTGCTTTTAGCAAACCACGCGCATCTATTTATCTTTTCCAATCAATCAGTCGAGTGCTTTACGAGTTTTTTGCAAATGTCTGTTTATCTATTCACAACGGCGTTTCCTGAAACGTTATAAATTTGTTTAATTTTAGATACGTACATTATTTTAATAATTTATGATTAAAATAGTTGCATTAATTAATTGTACAAGTGTTCTTTAAATAATAAGTTGCATAATATTAAATATCTCTGTTTTAGCCAGGTATTGCTGAGAGTACAGTTTGCCAATTACACATAAATATTATTCATAATGTTTATCTATACTGTTAAATGTGATCCGAGTCCTAATCCTGAGGTCAAATGGTTCCATTAAGAAGTTGACTAAGAAGTATGTTCTATGTACTGACCACCATTATAGTTGACCCTAACAAGTAAAAAATTATTCGCATTTATCTATGTCCTATTATTATGAAATATATTACCCACGTCTGGACCGATAATCTCAAATTGATTACGTTTTACAATAGTGAGTAATCTCATCCACGTGTTGGTCGACAACAAAAGGCGTGGCTCCAACTTCTGTTGTTGTCAAAGGAATTGACACTTTGTAAAAACTGGAGCTATAACCGACTGATCAGGGGCCACGTCCACTTTTAGACGTGTCCATTTAAAAAATCAAAACATATTGTCATGATACAATAATCACGACTCTTTCAAGTATCAAGACAGATAAGCAATTTTATTGTTCTATCTCGTTAATATTCTTTTATTCAAATAAGACTGAGTCAGACCGTCCGTGACATCATTTACTATTTTACTTTAATATTATGCTGGATGTTAAAAAAGTAGAAGAAATATTGATACTGCGCTTGAACTGTTGACCTGAAACTAGGCAAGTCGTTTATTACGTAATTTATTAAAATTAACAAAACATTAAATGAGTCATTATTTAAATATTGCTGAGATTTATTTAATCATTAATATGAGTCATTCAACGAAACAGGCCCTGCGAAACAATAGAAAAATAAAAACTGCCTAATATATTTTTTATAACAGTCAATAATTTATAGCATTTAAAAAAAGGAATATTCCGTACATAATTTTTAAGTACCTGTGATATACAAAGTCTCTAAGCAAGTAATAATTTAAAATAAAGAAAAATGATGATAGGCAACATGTTTAAAAAGAACAATTTAATTTGATAGGTAAAAAGCAACTGAATATAATAGCTCTGTGGATTAACTCGCGAAACGGAAGACACGTTACTCAGTTAAATATTAAAGTCTGCCTGCGGTAGGTACAGCCAATTGGACTGATGGCTGAATGGGAAATCGAAGGCTAACAAGGTGCTAAAGTAAACGTTATTCAAAAGACGTTTAAAGTTAACGAGCGAAAATTTTAAGATACCAGTCATAAGCTACTCGGATATATACAAACGTTTACTTGAAGTAGTATCTGACACTATTTTGTATTTGTTGATACTTGAATGACTTATTGGGCTTTTATCACAAAGCTCATTGCGAAATTTTCGTTGTCGGATGTACTTATGAAAGTAAAAATGGTTATATGTTAAGATCGTAGAATTAGTAATATTTCTGTTGTTATTATTATTTTTATTCTATGGCTTAAATACAAATTATTAGTCTCAAAATTAAAAGAATACAATTGTTTAAGAGTAAGGTATAATATATTATCTAACAACAAACCAGCAAAGGGACTGGGAAATACAGTTGCTTTTGACAGTGCAATCGTAGTTTTAATTTCCTAGCCTTTTTTTTTGAGTGCAGAAAACGTATTCTTATGCTCTAAGGCTAACTAACTGTTATAACGCAAGAAATAGGTATAATAAATATACACCAACGGCGACCTTATATACGATCTCCTGTTTTACAAGCAAAACATTTATTCCTTTTATTATTTTAACATTGAAAATGTTTTTTTTGATCGCGTTGGTAGGAGCCCAGGAGTATCTATAATTTAAGTTTAGGCTGTACTATTTTGGAGTTGTATGGTGCACGGACCGATTAGTCTGACGGAGTACTGAAAAGTTGCAACAGTAAAACTAATGACTATTACATATTAATTCGATGTTTTTTGAAATACGTTAATATATTAAACTATTTGTGGATAGTTCCTTCAAGTAAAAGACTATGATTATTTAGTATTACAATACTTTGTCTTCTGGAATGTAGGAATAGCGTGGCTTGGTGATCATCCCACATCTGGCGTATGCCGTATGTGGCTGCTGACTTGAGGTTTGTAGGGCGTAGTCTTTTATAAAAATAACGGTACGCTTGGTTAAAGTGTTGTTTTCTTTATAGTTTGCACTGTCTTAGTGCATTTCCAATGTGTGAGAAGGTCGTGAAAGACACGATATGTGATAATTTTTACTATAAAATACGGCTTAACTGGTTGTGAATATTGGCAACGACCATCAAAATTTGTAATACCGGAGGCCACAGAACTACGTTGCTAAACATATTATTTAAACTTCCTTAAGAATAGCGGTAGAGAATGCAAAAAGAGGGCATATCTTTCTCGCCCTCTCAAGTGGCCAGTAAGATAATAGTGTCAAAAATCAAAATTAATCAAAGCTATTATAGGTTTGATTCTTTAGAAACAAGTTATTTGCACTTGCGAAAATACACAAAATTATATGTACATTTATTATTTTATGCGAATTTATATACTGCGATTGAGTTTCAATCGTGTTTAGCGTATATAAAAATTTGAACTAATTAAATAGGCTACTTTTATTTTAAAAAAAAAAAATAAGCAAAATGTATTAAAATATTTTAATGCTGCTTTAAATAAAAATATGGCACTGTTATTTTGTAACGCTAATATTACAATGTACTGGTAACACTGACTGTTTAAAAAATAAAGTTAGTTCCTGTCTGTGATCCACGTTTTTCATTTATAATAGGTTATGTGCCCAGAATATCTTAAGTTTTTTTTCGCAATTTACTTGGCAATTCCTAGTAAATCTAGAAGAAATAATTTGAGTTTAAATTTAAAATACTTAAATTGTTATAGTATTATTATTAAGTTTAGAAATAATAGTAAGAAATACAATTGACACTGCTTCACCTTACCGGAACAGGGAAATTAAAAGTGAATTACAAGATATCAATTACACCAAGAAATGTTTCATTTGCAATAATCTAATTAGTTAATAATAAAAGAAGTACAGCAATAATGACTCTGTGTTTGTAAACTATGTTAGAAGCGTAACGTTCTATAATTAGGTCTTGCAGAACAAAACAGGACAAAGATACCACTATACAGCAATACAAATAAATGCAAGTCGCTGGTTTGTACTGACACCGTGACAGGCGCGCTGCCACTCTGTCTGCAACCTCTGAGACATAATTTGCATAATTCCTACGAGGACACAAAGTGACTGTCCGAATACATATTTAACGTGAATCATAAATTTGCGAACGCAAATAAAAAGGAGACAAGACGGAACGAACACCTGACCACTATAACTCGACATCGTGAGATAAAAATCGCCAAAAAGATTTATTTCACGCGGCGAAGACGATTAATCGAGAAATATTAATTAGTAACGCTCAGAGGTCAATATTCTGTTTATTATTATTGAAGTTGACCATTTCAAAGCTCTCGTTACAGATATTTCGTTAAGAATTTATATGTTAACAACACAAAAAACATATGGCCTATTAATTAAAATTTTTTTTGTTAGAATCGTTGAAAATACACCTGATTATGAATACAAGCTAAATATTTCTAAAGACTATATTAAGAACTATTAAAATCCTCTAGCTTGGTCAAAACATACTGAAGAAGTTTACTCGTGTTTTGTTTTTGTGCTAAATCGAAACACCTGATGGATAATGAATGACACACTCGTAACCCCGAAAGATTCACAAGGGTAACGAGATCTGGGAGCACGGCAGTGCCCCCCCTCCCCCTCAAGTCGAGCCCAAAGCAAACACTGCCGTACCATCCTTTATAGGATCCATTTCGCCGCATTTTCAGGCCTCAATTTGAGAACCTTTGGATAATACCAGAGCACTGAAATTTTCGTCATCTAGTAAGATATAATAACATACTATAAATCCAAAATTTCAAGTCTGTAGGTCATTTAGTTCCGACGTTAAGCGAAAGCAAAGTTTCGCATTTTCGACAGCTATCTGTCGAAAACTTATACACTCACTGTATTAGTCTGTCTATACACTCACTCACTCATGATCATTAAAATAGAACTTAGAGAGCTTAAATTCGGTATAGAGTTAGGGTTTAATGGCTACATAAAGGAAAACTATAAAAACTTGGATAATCGAAGATCTAGAGTACCTGGTGACCCTGCTTAGAAAACAAAAGAGCCCAGCCAAACTGTAAGAGATCGACATACCGCCTTTAAACAATATATATTCAACATGGTGGGCCGCTTCATCCAATGTCAAAAATCGGGGGGCACGGTAGTGCCCCCGCCAAGTCGAGCGTGCTAGACCAATACAAACAGACATGTTCATGCACACAAATATCTGTAGATACTGCCCGGGGATCGAACCCGGAACCCTTGGTGTAGTAGCCGATGTCTTAACCATTACACCCAATGGGTCGTCCAATATTCCTTTAAAGTTTCTACAAAAAGAAGTGAAATCCCACCAAAAACATTCTGTAAAAAATCTAGCAAAGTCTCGATGGAGCTGCTTGATTATCTCTAAAAAGTAATGAAATCAAGACAAAGACGTGCCAAGTCTAAGGTTCCTTACTGCGATTACTTTATTATTATGGTTAATGTTGTGTGACTAGACCGTTCGTAGCGCTCGCCAATTGCCCGGTGCAAAAAAATCTTTTTGAGTTACAAGAAATAATAATTCGTTATTTTTGTAGAAAATATTGTAAATTTTGTAATAATGTGTAATATTATTTATTTTACACATTAGGTACATACATTTCCTAGACATAATGGCGGATTACATTCATTTCCGGTTACATAATCACTAAAATACAATGTGCAATAAACGTACTTCCAATATTTACAAAATCTTGATATTTTATCTACGGCTCTATTAAATTTTTTTATTCACTAAAGTTTTTAATCACTTAAACTACAACTTTCTTCAATCTATCGCAGTGCACTGATGGATATAATGTTTGATTGATAACTATTTAAATACCTTTCTAGTTTAAAAATATATTCTTTTAAGTTCATACCAAACAGAACCGGTGTTAAAACTTCCTAAATTAAACAAAGCTTTAAATTTATAACCACATTTCGTGACAGCTCAACTAACGGTTACAAAACTATGTATCATTATCCGAACCAAAAACTGTTTTGTCTCAACTAGTTTTTGTCTGCGACTTTGTTTGTGTGTGCGCTACAGTTATTTGGTCATGATCATAACCATTTTAAAATATTAACCGAAATATCATTACAAAGAATTTGCAAGTCATCTTGTCCACTATGTTCCAGTACTTGTCTGGTCCACACGGTCAGAAACACTGTCGTTGTTCGGCATAGTTGAATTAGCTTTGGCTTTCTCAATACGGGCTATAGAGATTAGCTGAACTCCTGAAGGGTATCGCGTACTTTATATTTAACAAACATCAAAGTTCACTACCATCATAGCCTAGAGTTTCGAGCGTTAGCTTTAGATCGGTGTGTGACTGGGAGGTCATGGGTCAAAATCCCGCAGGCCGTACATTCAAATTTGTACGAATTTTCCGAGTTTGGTCAGGATATTGTAGGCTGAATCACCTAATTGTTGGACAAATAATATGATTCCATGCTTCGGAGGGCACGGTAAGTTAAGCCATCGATCTCGGCACAACTTTATGATGGTAAACGTTAACATCCACCATTCCGCATTCAAATAAATTACTCAACAACGGCCTTTGGAAATCAAATAACATTTCGGTTCGCACAATCGACTTCGACGTACTAAGCACCATTTTAGTAAATAAACAGGCCATTCTGTTGAAGATTGAAGCCATTTCATGGTAAAAAACAACGTTTCTTATACATCATTATCGAATGTTATTGACTAAATTCATAATAAACTAGTATACACATTAGATGGATAATATTGGCATAGTATGTTTGAAATACAAATAACAAACACACACGCGGGTAAAACCTGTGAGATTCGAAACAAATATGTTAAAATATACATTGTGTGGTGCTAGCCTTAGAATTGTTTAAGAAATAATATAAAAGTTAAGTAGTTTGAAATTAGTTGCAGCTCGAACCTTAAAGCTGCATCCTCAATCCATTTGGTTAATTTTCACAAGTCCAAGTCATTCAGCATAACAACTAATACTTTGTTAACAATGATATTCTACATCATAAAGAAGCAGATATGTCACCAGTGCGCGCATTGTGAAGACTCAAAAATGACCAAATTGGATCATCTGTATGTATATAAGTACCTATGTTTATACGTTGTTTTTAGTTGTAATACAGGCTTCACGCTTAACTTGGGGCTCAATGGCGCTGTGTGAATGTCAGTGGATATTTATTTATTATATATTTATCTAACCGTCTGCATTGTATATTGTTTGTTATATTTCTTTATATATTATTTTTAGCTGCTTAGTAGTAATGATTTTGTATATACAAACTTATATCTAAACAAATAACTTAAAATGATAAAATTATGAATAATGTGATTTGCTTTATACAATGATTTTAATTATTTCATTTAATAATAATAATAATACACTTCGTTTTATTTTCTTTCAGACAACCTTCATTTATTTAGTTACATATTATAGATATCGTAATTTGAGACTATTCTGTGTATTATATGTGCAATTAATGTAACTACTCGTATTATCTTCTTCTCTTCGACCTATTGCAGTCCACTGCTGGACATAGGTCTCCCCCAGACATCCCGGTCCTCCGCCTTTACCCGTATAATGCTTTGTAATAAATGTTGAATGGTTTTTTTTTTTAAAGTACTGCGTTGCTTGCTGGATTCTTCTCAGTAGAAAACTACAGTCCAAACCAGTAGTACACCCATAAGAGGTCTCTAAAGACCGAAACTAGATAAAGACTATTTCGTTTTGATTTTAATTAAGGCAAATATGGTATTATATAATCAAAGGTGGTTCGGTACTAATGACACGTACTTTAGTAGTTTTCATCACTAATACGTATCTGATTTACATATTTAAATACAAAATATATATTATAGGCATACATAAAATAGAATTTATAGGCCTATAAAAAGCAAAATGTTCTAATAACCATTAACTGTATATTTGAAGATGAGCTCCTTAGCAACGACCCCATGTGGGTAATTGAAGCCAATTCCCAACCTGGTATAATCATTTTGTAAATATATTTAAATGTTTGACCTTCAACTCGTTGATTGAAATTATGAACAAATTAATCTCCATAAAGCCTAGAGGCTAATGACGCCGAAGTATTTTACATAACATTGGTACAGTAGCAAAACTCAACCAGTATGATAGGCTAGTTGTTTTTTTTAAGTAGATCTTATATACTTACTTAACTTACGTACTTACTTGATTTAGTTTTGGTTATAGAATCAAGTAACTCGCATTTATATACCTTTGACCTATAATGCAAAAAAAAACAAATAGCTCCAGTTATCTTGTTACTGTAAAATGGACCTCAAGTTATGTCTGAAAAGCCAAATTCAAATCGGTATGGATATTTACTACAGGATCCATTTAAAGGTTTAGGAAATCAAATTTACCATCCAAAATGTAAGGAAGTATCTATACTATAGATCAATTCTAATTTATGTAATCGGTCAAGGCTCGTGCAACTTTTTCAACAAAGAAGGGGAAAAAAAATAACACTCAATGAGCTTAACTTACATTACTATGAGGTTGATCATGTTTTTTAGATTTGTTTGCCTACCACGCCAAATGTTCTGTGGTCCTTTTCTATTTGCCAAAATAGCCTTTACGTCCCAAATAAAAGCACAGACTTTCCAACATAGCATGGAGTTGAGGAGACTCAAGTTTAGTCCGAACAAATAACTGTCTGTATTGACATTGACAGTGCGAACAAGAGATTTCAGTGCCCTCTGGTGTTGCAAATGTACATGGGCGGGCGGTGTCTTTTACCATCAGATGAGCCGTTTGCTCGTTTGCCTGCTATAGCATAAAAAAATGAGGGGACAGGTGAAGTTACATTATTATTTTACCATAGTTTAGTATCAAAACTTGTAATTTAAAGTCTCACTCTTTATATTAGATTACACCGATCATCATCATCAGCTCATTAGACATCCCCACGAGGGGCACGAGCCTACCCGTATAGGGTGATTAGGCCTTAGTCGTCCACGCGGGCCCAGTGCGTGTTGGACGACTTCACACACAACCTTCGAATCTCTTCGCAGGCGTGCATGAAGGTTTCCTCACGATGTTTTCCTTCACCGTAAGAGCGTCGGATAACGTACATATATTTTCGAAAATTCGAAAATACATTGGTACGTGTCGGGATTTGAACCTCAGCCCTCCCGGTAGGAAGGCGACAGTCCACACCACTGAGCCACCGACGCTCCATTATATTAGATTACACCGATACTTAGATCAAAACTGACCTGGACAAATAGGATTGGTTACCTACGAAAACGACCTGGGATCGGGATAATTTTGCCTTACATTATTAATCTATCTTTGACATGAGCTTAATAAAACTGGTATTGAGTTTTAATTGAAATCTTATGCATATAATAATAAGGACGTAAAGCCCTCACTCCAGTACCATTTCTATTAAATGATACGAAAACTGGTCACTATTTTCTTAATGTATGAATTTATATTATATTAAAATAACGGATTTACACACACGCATCATCGATTTTGATCAAAATGCAAAGTCCGTAGTAGAAAAAAAGCCGTTATAGAGAAACGATTGTTAAGAAATAGTTTTCTAGGGTTTTGTAGAAAGCTGTTTATGATATTATTTAAAAAAAACGTTTTAAATGTGACAAAAAGAAGAGAAGCATTATTTGATATAATAGATTGTCATAAAAATTATCTATTTGTCACTTATATTGCAGGTATTGTTACGCATTTAAAATACTTTATACTGAGTAAGGCTTGAAAAATACTCTTCAAGTCTTAATATACGTACGATGACATGCTTAACATCAATTAATAATAACCTTTTTTTGTTTGATATACATCAAAAGTAATATAAGTAATCGACATAAAAACCATGACAGTACATCTCTATTCAAGACTACAAGTAGGTAATTAAGTACTACAGATCTATATATTTTTACTATTAAGGATCTAAAATCATATTGCTAACTTTCTAAATGTATTTAATTTGGATGACCGAGTAGTATAACCATTAAATAGTAATAAGCCTAATTCGATAATTCTGATTCAAATATTTCCAGAACCGTATCTATCTTGACCTTGCTATTGAACTTGTGACCTTTCTACCAATAAATTAAAGTTAAAAGTCACAAGACCATTGACTTTCTAAGATTTGTATTAATCTTGGTGTATTTTTAACAATGAAACCTAATAAATCACTTGCGGGTCCAAATTGGTAAATTCATGAGGATTTCTCTTTCAACTCATTTTTAGGTCAGTGCCTAGAATACAATAAGCTAGACACGGTAAGTAGCCGTGTCCCCAAAAGATCTTATTTAAATTTTTAAAAAAATAAGGAGGCTATTTTATTTGAAAAAAGTGGATCTAGTGGTATCAAATTAAGCTAATTTATTCTGTTAAACACGCAATGTTCATCAAATTTTACGTATTAATAATTTTTTCACATTTACATTATTTATCGCTCTTGTTGTAACTCATTAATATGTGCCTACTCATATTTTTAAGGTTTTTAGTATCTAAGAGCATATACTTATGTTATATAAAGCATGTAAGTAGCTTAAAGCTCTGATGTAAGAGGATCAGTCTTATTCATGAATTCTTGAACCACACCAAGGCAAGATGAAGTATATATCATCCGTTGTTATAATTAGAAAATACAAATCCTGGCTTAGATTATTACACGTTGACTGAATAAGCAAGGACAAAGTTTTGGCGAAAAGTCAATTGCCTAAATTGATATTTTGTTCAGTAATTGGTGTAAAACAAGATTACAAAGCCGTTACCAAAATTTACGAATAATGCCGAGATTTTATAGGGAAAGGAAGAGGTACAATTTGTATTTTGTGATCATGGTAAATAATAATTTACATACTCTAAACTTATATTCATTTTGACACATAAAATACGAGTAGGTATGAATCCCAGCTTCGATTGTTGTTTGGCACCACATCATTTATCATCATCTGAAACGGTGTAGGCCGCGGAATAACACTTATTGTAAGAAGTTTTATCACATAAAAATCCTGTGTATATATCTTCAACCTATCGAAGTCCACTAAACTGCTGGGCATAGGTCTCCCCTATTTCGTGCCAGATATTTCTGACCTTTGAATGTCTCATCCAGCCTCTAACAGCAACCTTTCGGAATTCGTCGGTCCATCTGGCCGAAGAGCGTGCTACGCTATACTTGCCAAGACGCTGTCTCCACTCCAGAACTCGTCAGCTCCAACGGCCCTCGGTCCTGCCCCCATGAATGACCAGTCCACTGCCGCTTCAGCTTAATGAACCGGCGGACTATATTGGTAAATTTGGTTCTTCTACGAATAAAATGAAATAACCAAATAAATGAATATTTAAGTGATAAAGAAAAGACTCGATAATGATTATCGAAGTTGTCCTGAACTTAACAACGTAAGACAATATGAAAATTAACTTCAAAAATATCCGCCCTCTCACACAGTAGTCACATATTTTATACATATAATTTTGTCAATTTTATGTTCAATAAATAAGGCTTTTTGCCCATATAAATCATATGACATTATCAAAGCTTATTTATAGCCTTAGATAAGGTTCTATAAGTATGTTCTATACGAATGATCAGGTAACCCAGAGTCTCATTTTATATTTTCCAACCAGTTCCAACAATAAAGTTAACTGACCGATGCAAATTCTTTTACTTTATTGTTGAAAAATGTCTGTCACCACAAAGTAGTGTCTCGAAAATTTTAATTTAAGTTTGGTTTTAAACGGAAAAAATATATATTTGTCTACCTATCTAGGAACTCCATATATATTACATTATTGTACGGTGAAATAGTAGAATTATTTTTATTCGTCACAGACGATTCTGATTTACCTAGTCTTGTGAATGTCGTGTGGGTCACTAGCAACCACATGAATTCTGATCTCATTTTCCCTATGTTTTTTATATAAAAGATTTTATAAGAAATTCACACAACAATTTGATGTGGTAAGGGACTATCAGGTCAGTCGCATAGCCGATGGCATTGGAAGCCACCAGTTCGGGAGTGTGAACCGCGTAGTCTTATAGAAAGATCGCTGATGAAAGCTGGATGAGAAAAGCGAAGGACCGGCATATCAGGCGCAAAATTCAGAACACAAATGTCCAGCTCTGATGATGCTGTTGATGTGGCATAACGCACGTTTAGCATAAAAAAATATTATCTGTATGACGTTAGCGTTAATATTAGTATAAAACATAATCATCGGTAAGTCATCGTAAGCGCAAAGTGTCGATAAACATACCTTCATTGTGATCGTGCTCAGTAGACATAATTTACACGTTACGACCGTCCATTTGTTCCTCATGTCCATAGTGACTTTGACAACACTATAATTCGACCGTGACCTGGACGTTTAAAAGTAAACATAAACTTGATCAGTTATTTACATTATTAATCTTGAACATTTACACACGCTTATGTCAAATATACTGATTTCCTTTACGCTAACGATTCTGATGGATGGTGCAGTCGGAAGTGAATTCAAAATGATACGCAATTATACGCTTCTTCAATCTCAATGAAAAATATGCTATGCATTCATTACGAGTCAAAATTTTGCAATCATTTATCGAATTTCTATGGATACACGTATCAGTTTGATATACATAATTATGAATAATCACTTTGTACAATTTATATTTTTCTTTAATTCTGCTTTGTCATTGTCAGGCTTGTCACTTAACATCAGGAGGGTGAACGGACCGACCCGGTCATTTTGCTAATGTCTGTATATATATATTATTGGAGCGTCGTTGGCTCAATGGTGTGGACTGTCGCCTCCCTACCGGGAGGGCTGAGGTTCAAATCCCGACACGTACCAATGTGTTTTCGAATTTTCGAAAATATATGTACGTTATCCGACGCTCTTACGGTGAAGGAAAACATCGTGAGGAAACCTTCATGCACGCCTGCGAAGAGATTCGAAGGTTGTGTGTGAAGTCGTCCAACCCGCACTGGGCCCGCGTGGACGACTAAGGCCTAAACACCCTATACCGGTAGGATCGTGCCCCTCGGTGGGGACGTTTAATGAGCTGATGATGATATATATATTATTTAAAAAATTGAGTGCGTTTAACTGCCATCCCACTTGATGGAAAGTGACGATGCAGCCTAAGGTGTATCACGCAAACTCAAATAATGCCTATTTACCTTTGCCTTGAAAACCCCTAAATTGTATGTATCGGGAAACACAGACGCAAGAAGGTCATTTCACTGCCTTGCAGTTCGGACGATGATTGAAGAACCGAAACATTTAGTACGAATAGGTGGTATATCAACAACAAAGGTGTGGAATCCCTCCCTACGACGAGTTGTTCGATTAAGAAACGGTGCTGGAGGAATCGAATTGCGCAATTCCAACACACTCTCCATGCGAACCTGTAAAAGACGGTATATTAGATATTAATTCGATTAAAATACGATATAAGAGCTAATATTGTTAAATATCTAATTTCGTTATTAACTACTTATATTATTAATTAACTACATCATGAAAGCCAAAGTAGACGGTCAGACTATTTATAATAAATTCGACAAAAAATTAGATAAGACCTTGTAAAAGTATATGTGTTGGGTATTTTAGCAACTAAATCGTAATTTGCGCTTAAATTTATAAGTCACCGTAAAAATCTTAGTCACAAAAGTAAGCAGGTATTACAATTTTTACAGTAATTAAAAATAGTAATATAATATTTTATGTAAAAGAGAGCTAAAAGGCAACGCCGATATGACTCTGATTTCGCCAATAATAATAGGAAGCAGTTTATCACTAATTGAGTTATATGAGATGAGAGCATCGCTGGCTCAATAATGTGGAATGTTGCCTTTTGAACAGGAAACGTGTGCATGCCTGCGAAGAGATTCAAAGTCGACCAATCCGCATTTGGCCCGCGTGTACGACTACGGCCTTTGCGGGTAGGCGTGTGCCCCTCGGAGAGAACATTTAATGAGCTGATTGTGAATGATGAACGAATGAGCTATATACTCGATAGCCCGTTACAATAAAGATCTCCATGGAATGGTGATACTTGAATCATCTATTAATAAACATGTATGTATATAACTCAAAGGTGACTGACTGACCGTATCAACGAACAGCTCAAACCACTCGACGGATCGGGCTGATATTTGGCATACAGGTCGATTTAAAGACGTAGGCATCTGCAATCAAATTTGGATTAATTCTACTCACAAGGGGATAAAATAGGGGTGAAACATTGTATGAAACTTTGTCAATTTTAAATCGAATGAGCCGAAACTTTGCATGCTAAAGCTACTATGATAGTAATTCCATTCTCAAGGGGAAAATAATTCTCATTTACGCGATAGAAGCCGCAAGCAAAATTATTAATATATGTAAGAAACGGATATATCCTTATGATAGTATATCAATACTCAATTAACCTTTTCTTTACACTATAAACAAATCATTTTGATCTTGAATTTTGCAATACAAGCAGCTACTTTGTTTGATATTTTTTTAATATAGACTGGGCTTCATCGTCGCGATTACAAGAGCTAAATCCGCTGGACCAGTGTACGTAACTTTCATAATTATAAAACTTTTCTTCGTACTGTCTTTGTTTTGTTTTTCTTTTAACTGCGTACCTACTTAATAATTAATGCATTATTTTTTTCATAAATACTATTTTTTTTAATTCACATAAAAGTTTATTGCATTATTAAATTCTGATTTATTAGCTCTCGATCATATTTTAATTATAATTATTAAGTTGAAACCCTGTATATAAGCCGTGATGAATACGAATGGTGACAGTAAACAAAAAGTTAAGGCCACCTCAACCTGATTTAAAGTTCAGTATGTCGATTTCCAATACAAGTAAAGCTTACATGTTTCATAAATCATCACGGCGTGTATTATTTTATGTTCATATAATACCAGCAACTTATTAAATATTAACATTTAAGAAGTTATACTTTACTCTAAGATTTTTTTTAACCAAATTTGAAACCATGGAAAAAAAATCCGTTTACGTTACCCAAGACGTTTGCAAAGACGAGGTCTATTCTAAAATACTCCCGCCTCAGTTTGGGTCAGTCTTTAATATGACATTAGAGCAACAAAATGTAAACTATCATTTTGTTACATTATTTATTAATCATGTCGATTAACAAAAGTCATATTAATAAAGACAACAGAAAAGGAGCAAAATAAATAAAAGTAACAACATTAATTTAATACTCATTATCATTGCTGCCTAAAATTTTCACTGAATGAAGAGCTCCCCACGTCTATTCCTACGTTCATTACATTGCACTCAGTACAAGCATGTTTAAAACACGTGCAGATAATTAACTCACAGAAACATGTTGTTTACGTCTACTTGTAGTAAAAGATAAATTATTTAGTTTTATTTGTTTAAAAATATCTTGATTTTAGTATTAATAATCAACAATTTTATTTATCAGTAAACCTGATTTCTTTGAGCTTGGCAATAACCTTTCAATGTGTCTTAAGTAAACAAAAAATAAGTACGACAAATAAATGAAAATGTTACCTGTTGGCATGTGTATGATAATCAAATAAATTAGCAACTTTTCGTAGGTACGAAAGTTTTGTTTGATCTATATTTAGAATGGAGGCTTGGCGACAGTTACTGTTAACAAATAAGTTATGCTAACTGAAATATATCATAATTTATAATACATTATAATAAAAACAATTAATTTAATAATGATGGCGTAGTATTATTATGTTATGGCTTTGAAAATCAATATATATACAATTCCGCAGACCATAGATTTTCTATTGATTTTCTTGATGAACTTTATAGAAGTTTTTAAAGAATACACACAGTTAGACAGTGATATTTGTAATCAGGTTAGGGCGGAGCAACGACACTAGTGGTCGTTGGGGTGGAGCAATTAAAGTGATATCTGTATTTGAATTTCATATGATATGATATTGCGCCCTTTCCTAATGTAAAAGCTTACCTTTCATTTCTGACACTGCCAGCTTCCAAATACATGTGTAATATATATTTATGTGCAGAAATTCCACAGTCTTATATGGTTGTCCACCCTCCATCTCAAAACGCAACTGTGACAGTAGAACAACTGTTATGGCAGAAAAATATGTCTATAATTTATTATTATCTGCTAAAACATTAATAATATAGGTACATTAAAACAAATAAACTAACACTTTGACTGCCGGTTAACCAGATACCATAGAAATTCAATTGTTCATCAGATACACGGTGAATGCCACGGCATCCAATGTATTAATACATGTGGAAATATTCACGCACACAGACTACACAGTTTCTACTCCACGTGGTTCGAACCTGCAACGCTTAGTATGATAGCCGACATCACAACCATTACACCACATAAATAAGTATTTAATTTAGATGTCCTAACCAGGGAGTTACGGGAGCTACCAGGCGTAAAGCATGTTCGATATTTGGGTCCCCAAGTATAATTATTACATACCCTTATTAGACATTTATAACGCCAGTAGCACAAACAGTGTTACGTCTTTTTATTGTCTATTATTGAGTATGCTGCACGTCAAACAGAGGTTTGCGATTATATTGTAGATATTTTTTAAATGTCAGTAGTTGCCTACGTAACTGTTCGTTGTTCTTATAATTGAATATACAATATATAACAGTAGACGTCAATTAGTAACTATAAATCGTAGCATAATTAAAAAGGACTTAAAAAGACGAGAAATAGGTAATTTTGTTCAGTGCAGTTAGATAATAAAATTAACGTGTGAATAATACACTAAACTGACGTATCTATTTATAGCAGAATAGAATGCTCGTTATATAAAGCCTTTTTTTTACGACAGGAAATGCTTTTCGCACTATCTCCACTACTGGAATTGCAGTGGGGGGTGTGTGCGGCTCAAACCCACTAAAACCTGTCGGTACTCCTTCGATCACTGTCTCGCCAGAGTTATGGGAATTCTATTGATTACGACCACAACCCTGTCGGTAATTACCCCATAGGGGGTCCAACAAGTCGATCTCATCACGTCTCACTCTGGAAACGGCATGGCGTACTTGGCAGTTCCCATCACAAAAGGAGGGGTGGAGCGATATGTGCAATAATAGCACAGGAGTCCCACACCAGCGCTAACTACACTCCACTCCACTTTTTTTTCCCTTTGCGGCATCTGCGGATCGGTACTGCAGATGGGTCATCTTCTCTACGTCGTTCTGCTGCTTCTTTTTCTACAATCACTGCCTCACTGAAGGCAGCCACATCATTCTCGTTATATAAAGCCTGGACCAAGTCTCAATAGACGTAAAGGTTTAGCAAAGCAGTCCGATATTCTATCATGGAACCTGGTTATTAAATATAATATTGGTGTTATTAAAAGGAAATTTAATTCATTTTGTAATCTTAACTTCATATTAGGGGTATTGTTTTTATTTTTTATTGTAATTTGATTATTGGTCCATGTTATGTTGACTGAAATAAATGAAATATTGTTATTTATAATTAATTACTGATTGCAATACCTTTTAGCTCAAAGCAAATGCAATTTCTCGTATAAAATTTTTTTCGTATTAGAATTAAAGGGCGTATTAATATGTTCTATATAATATTAGTGTACACTTATCAGTTTAAAATGTATTTGGATTGTTTTTATAGTATAAATTAAGAAAGTGTACTGAATATTGCACGAAATCGTCGTTCTTTTCAGACAATCAGGTGATTCAGCCTGCAATAGCCTAACCCAAGGTAGAAAAATCGCACGATATGAATTTCACTATAAAACCAATTTTAATCTTCTTTCGAAATCAATACAAACTGACGTTGGACTAATGAAACGGTTGTTCAATTAGGTAATCATTCTGGGTGGAGTCAGAACTATATATTAAATTTATGTTTCGTGAC
>PQWD01003441.1:70698-115946 GCA_019425675.1 Leucinodes orbonalis
TTTAATTTGTTGACAACAAGCAACTAATAACTGCTTACAGCTAATGGATAAAGGTTTTTCTTTTTAAATAAGAATTAAATGTATTTATTTATAACATACATTTTACTGTAGGTATCAGATTGTTCAGTCCGGAACATATTTATACTGAGTACTAGTGAAATTGCCGGGTATATGAATCCGAAGATCTGTCATTACCGGGTGTATGGCGGTATTGACGAAGAATAATCACTATAAATAGTGACTGTTTTTCTTCAATAGCTCTGTCAACGTCAGGTGTGTCACTTAGCGTCTGGTGAGCGAACTGATCAATCCGATCACTTTATAACATAAAAAAACACTGTTCTTCAAATGTTTTCTCATGATTACTTGAATTATTTATTATAGGTTTGGGATGAAGAGTTAGCAGCTACTGCGCAGAGATGGGCTAACCAATGTACCCCAGCGCATGACCGCGCAGCTCAGCGTGACGTAGGGCGTTTCCCCGTAGGACAGAATTTGGCTGCTACGTGGACCACTCGACCACCGACCGATCCTACGGACTCCACGCCAGACTTCATGAAACAAATCAATGCATGGTTCGATGAAGTAAGAATCTATGGATTTAAGCCTATCAGCGGAGGCCACGGCACGGGACATTACTCCCAGGTAAATTGGCTTGTTGTTTTCTTACTTGTCTAAATAATGTCATATTACAAGTTAGTAAGAGAGCTTAGCATAGTAATGTGTATAGCAATATTTTCTGATATGTTTTTATACCGAAATGACTGTAATAAGTATTCACTTACAACTTTTTTTTCAATAGTAGTAGATAGTTTAAAAATTATAGTTAAACTTGAAAATGAAACGTTCGTCAGCTACACTTCTTCTTTTAGATAATTTATCTTGTTTTTAAAATCATCTTTTCTTAGAATTCAATTGTGAAAAAAATATTTTCCTACCGCAATCCAGTTCAAAATTTTCCGCCATAGTTACTTGTCACAGATATTTCATTAAATTTATATCTTTACTTAGGGCAAATTATTGCACGTTGAACATTCAAATTTAATCACATTGAATAATTAGCAACTGCGCACTGAGCTTTCTTATTTAATTATTTATTAAACAAATACATTTACTTATTTTTCAGCTTGTTTGGGGTGAGACGTCACAGGTCGGTTGCGGTTTCACTTTCTATTATGACCCCACACGAGGCTACACTAAGCTCTATGTTTGCAACTACGGACCTGGTGGCAACGTAATTGGCTCCAACCCTTACGAGAAAGGCTACCCGTCTTGCAGCAGCTACGGCCTGTCTGAATCAAGAAAGTATTCTGGATTATGCTGTAAGTATACGTTTGCTGTTCTTTGGAATTTAACCAATGTGATTATTACATGTGTTGAGTTTATATAATTGCTTTGATGATTACATTAATGTGTATTATTTCTTTTGCAGCTCGTTCTTACACAGCAACATCAAGCTATCACACAGTGGACAACAGCAACAACTACATCTCGAACGTCATCCCCGACAGCACTGGAGACTCGCAGTATAACTATCAATACAATAACCAGTTCAGTAACCAGTTCTATAATCAATACCAATATCAATACCAACAACCAGAAGCATACTACCACGCGGAAACATCAACTTTCAGACCTTTAATTAGTATATTTAAAACAGCATCTAATTTATTTTCCAAGACAAAACCACAAGTTCGATTTGGCACAGTATACGTCTGAGACTTGTTAATTATTAGTCAAAACTAGCAGTATTTAACGTAGATATGAACAAACAAGGATGAAACGAACAGCAAATCGTTGTAACATCAACGATCAAAATAAATACAAATTATTCAGGGTGGTTTGTTGCCGTTGTTTGTTCAAATCTATGTTCAAATTATGTAAATTATTTGTGACAGTTGTGTTACTCGACTGATTATTCGAAACCGGCGTAAGCTGGATTTCGGAATTTTGTAGATAATTTGTTATACCTTGGTTTTACAAGGTAATTATATAAGATTTTTCTACTTCAACATATAATATTGTCAGAAATGTTGTGAAGGTTTCAGTAATTTTATGTTAAAATTACCATGCTGTCGTGAATGACCTTCTAGTATTAGCAGTGAGAGTTGTTATGTAGAATTTAATTTATACTTATTAATTAAATTAAAACTCATGATTCCAACAAACTGTTATTATTTTATTTAAAATTAATCTTTTATATCTGGGAATCCTATAAATCCACACATCATGTTATAATAAAAACTCGTAATATTAACATTGTTAAATTTTAATGATTGGTTAGATAAGGATCAAACAATTAAAATATTTTATTTAGCTTCAAACGAATTATAGAATACATCAAATAACATGCGACCTCTGCACTAAAACCTCGTGTTTAATATGGGATAACAGCCAAACAAGCAGATGGCTCATCTGATGGTAGATGAGTCTGTCGCCCATGTACACTTGCAATACCAGAGGGCAACCAATGCGTTGCCGCCTTTTAATTGGGAATCCGCTCTCTTCTTGAAGCTCGCCAGGTTGTTCACTTAAGGAATATTTCAGAAGGTCACTGATTCCGCAGTTTTGGCGTACGTGGTAAAAACTTTCGACAAAAGCGTATGGTAGAAATTTCAGCAAGACCGTTATACAATGCAATGCCCCTACTGTCATCTTTATTGCAGTTAATGACACTTATTTGCAACATATCATTGATATACAGAAAATATGGCGTAGGTGATAGAACACTGCCTTGTGGGACACCAACATTCACAGGATTTAAGACCGACCATCCACCATCAACAATGACCTTGATGCACCGGTCTGCTAGGAAGCTAGTGACCCATTTACAAAAACTCTCAAGAAGCCCATAGGTAGCGAGCATAGAAATGAGTACGTTATACCAAACACTATCGAAGGCTTTCCCTATGTCCAAACTTACTGCAAGCGCTTCCCCCGTTTTCCAAAGCTGCCCATTTGAAACGCGGCGGCGAAAACAAATTACAATGTCACTGTTTAGTTTAACAAAGTTTGACATTTATCAACAATTAACTTATTTCTATTACAATACTAAAAAAGCAGTCAAATATTTTGATTTATTTAAATGTAACATACATAACAAACGATTATCACATTTAGAATAATACACTGAAACGTAAATTACAAATCGCTGTTGTTTTTGACTTATCCTTTAAAGAAATAATCATAAATTACTTTTATTTTATACGTAGTTACAAAGGCTAACAATATGACTGTGTTTTTTAGTTATAACTCTCAACACGTGACCAGTTATTAGTAACTAGGTATCTACCGCGGTTAGCTGCATATTGTGATTGCGATACGTCATGAGAAGTAAATGCTGGTTTAATTGTAAATGGATCAGTTTTTCATTGTACATATGTAGCTTGTCAGAACAGTAGTCTATATATAAACTGAACGAGACAAACAAATGAATAATTTTTAAATTGTAGTTAGTATCTTTACCTTATATTAGGTACTACTACTAAATAAATCTGATTATTTTAATTTTAAGAGTTCAACGTCGTAAGACCTTACATACTCTCATTAAGTAGTACGTTGATGAAATCGTCTCAGTTGATTTTTATTTTAACAAATTGCAAAAGTTTTACTAGTGGGCGGAGGCTTTACAAAGATGTTTTATTCCGACTCCCTTGTTCGCATAAGTAATATACAATATATAATATATAGTACATACTTAGTATCAGAGATCAGAAATAAGTAGAGGCATTATTGCCTTCGTGGCCTTGAGGTTTGTTGGATTTAGATCTCTGCGTGATCCGGGGGTTGTGGGTATTTGGTGCAGATACAGAATTAACTAATCCTGATCATAATCTATATTAATATAAAGGCCCATTTGCTAAATTTGTGTTAACGTTGACTTTCCGGTCATACAAGTTACAAGAAAATTTTAAGAATGTCATGGTGTCATCGTCATTAACAACTCATTATACGTCCCAGCCAAAGGGCATGAGCCTATCCGTATGGGGTGTATAGGCTTTAGTCGTCCGGTTGGCCGACTTCACGCACAACCTTTGAATTTCTTCGGCGTATAAACAAACATATAGTTAAAAAAATCGAAAACATATTAGTCCTTGGCGGGATTTGAGCCTGCACCCTTCAGATTGGAAGGCGACGACGATTTAATGCAGTGACTGAATGAAATGAACTCTATAGGGTGTCACAACGATTTTGTTTATGGGTAAAGAGTTATGCAAATGCTTACTTATAATTTATTCTCAAGCCGTCAAACCAATAAGGCGGTTGGGACTTCAATTACCAATAGGCAAAATAGAGGCCATTCATTTCAATGGGCCGTGAAAATAATACCTACTTGAGCCTAGTAGTTGTAAACGGTGTCTATATCAAAAATAAGACATTTCACACCCACTTTACGCACCTTTCATCACAGATATTAAATGGCAGATACCTTAGGCTGGTTGCTTCCGAATCTTGGCAGACCAGGTATCCTATGTCGGCGCTTGTATGCTGGCATTCTGAAAAGTAAGGCGTTTTATGGAGCCCCAATTTGGGTGGACTCCTTGAATAGTAGAACTCTTATTTAGAACAAAATAAAGGGCGTTCGTGAAGAAGGTAGCTCGGTGCTACACCTAGCCTAGACTGCAACATGTGTGCTGGCAAAAACTCCTCCTTGGGAGGAAGATGCAGAGGGTCGTGCCATCACATACAAGTGGAGAAACCTCAACTCGAAGGAGATCGATACCTACTGTTCGGCGTCAAACGCCAAAGCCCCTTAACAAAAACTGGGACCCTGAACAAATTTGAATTTTATTGATTAGTAAACTTGAGGTAAAATCAATCTGATTCTTGTAGGAACACAATTTGAAGATAACCGTGAACCTACACATGACTTTGAACTCATATGGGGACGGCAATTATTGACTTAAATATCAAATGTATTATTTAAGCTAACAGAACGATTCACACTTGTCGACTAATGCCATCATAAATATTACCATCGCCTCAAAATAAGGACACTAAACTCCTATATTGTGTGTCTCTTTTATATAAATACGCATATAAGAGTTTTTAATCTAAAAGCAATGCTTTGCAAAATACATAATATGAAAATATTTTGAACACTTAAAAATAAAGACTACACACACATACGTGACTGACAGTGATATCTATCAGTTAATTCTGCAATCCCTATGATTTTAAAGAATCTGGGAAAGAATAAGTACAATTAATAAACACAAAAATTGAAACACAATAATACATTATAATTATATACATAGTTAATGTTGTGTGATTTGGGTAAAATCGCAGAAATTAACCTTAGACTTGTCAAGATTTCACTACTTTTTAGAGATAAACAAGCATCCATCGAGACTTGGCTACTTTTTCATATTACGACTTGGATATTTATTGTTTCATTGTTAGAATACAGGTATTTTATGTAATTTAGATCAAACGGTATTTCCGGGCACTGGAGGATACTGTCAAAATTTTTACTTTGGAGGAAACAAAATAAAGTAGCGGTTAAGTGGTGGGCAGTTAGTGGTTTATGGACCAAACGATGCATGTAAACAAACTTATAGGCAAACTTGAGAATTGTGAATATTCAAACTATCTTTTCACGTATTGTCATAAAGTGAGCGGGACGATCAATTTAACCTAAGTCACTTAAGTGGTAGTAAATGATACGCCTGATCATGACAGATACAGTGTTAGTGGAATGTAATAGTAGTACCCATCATTATTTTCCTCAACAATTTCCTGCGTCCGTCGTCCAAGACGACAGCTGTTAATCTCTTATACGCGGTACTTTTACTTATAACAGTGCCCTCACCCTGAAACATAAAAGTGCAAACTAGTCCTATTTCACGGGACGTTATCTGGCTCTGCGGTGGTACCTACCTAAATGGCTACTGAGCCATCGGTACTGACCGAGTCTACTACCTAGTTACGTGAGGATCATAAAAATTATACTGATGTAATAATACAATTGGACAATGATTTGACAATAAAACAAATCGGGTAAATGTTAAAAAAATATCTGGGTTCATTAATGTGTGAAACCGATTTAGGCAAATTGTTAGTGATTGGAACAATTTACACGATGGAAATTCAATTTGTCATGAGTTATACAGAAAGGATCTTTTACAGTTAAGTAACTATATGCATCTGAATATACTCCAAGGTTCCTAAATATGCTAATAGTAAGGTACCTATATTATCATTAATACCAGTAAAGATACACGTGTTTCAAAAATCAAGGGTCTTGACATAAACACGTCATATATAATGATTTTCGAATTACTGAATTATAAAACGACAGACACTGAAAAGATTTAAATTAAAGATTTTAATCTTTACAGTGTCTTATTCATTGTGAATCAAAATCACAATTTTAGTAGAAGAAAAGATAATTACTATTAAAGTTTAACATAACTAACTAAACGCATACATCGGAGTACCCATGTACTTCTGGAGGTTCAAATCCCGCCACGTACCAATGTGTTTTCAAGTTTTCGGAAAATATATGTTCACTATACGACGCTTTTACGGTGAAGGACAACATCGTGAGGAAACCTGTGCACGCCAGCGAAGAGATTCAAAGGTTGTGTGTGAAGTCGTCCAACCCGCACTGGACCCGACTAAGGCCTAATCACCTATACGGCTAGGCTCGTGCTCCTCGGTGGGGACGTTCAATGAGCTGATGATGATGATGAAGTACTTCTGAGATATTAAATTATAACATACGAGATGCTATATTTATTTTAAGTTATATAATATTCTTAACATTATGTGTTAACTACTACGTATAACGTTTTACCATTTATTTAAATGTAGAACATATATAATCTAAGGACATTTTACTCTAAACTCATATTTAAACCCTATTCCGATTTGTTGATAAAAGATAAAATATTGTACTGCATTACATTACAAAGCAACTGTGTAGATGTCACGACCCTCATAAAGCTCTCATCTGGGGATGATGCACTTTCTTGTAATGTAAAAAAAACTGTACCGGTTTGTGAATCATAGCAGATGAAACCGTATTGCTTTTACGTCAGAACAACTATCGCATGAACGCGAAAAGGAACAAAGTCGACACGCTTATCCTTTTGTGGATATTACCAGTACTACAATTTGTATTGACGTAGGTAGAATATAAGGTAACCATCTAAAGTTAAGTAAATTCCGAAACTCAATTATTTTTACTCCGACTTACAATGACAAACTGAATAATAAAAACTCCTACATCTAACTGGTGGCTGGGTAAATATATGGTGGTGGTACCATAACCATATGCATACATTAGGTGTAGGGCATCATAATTTAAAAAATATTCCTTAGATTAAGCTGTTTATGTACGATATTTGTACAGTTTCGTTTAAGTTGTTTACTATTTTTCTTTCTTATGCCTAATTAAAACTTAACCAATCGTTACCCTTTGAGCATGTGCCTAACAAAATGGTTGTTGTAATATCTTCAGAGCAACAGATGAATCTGTTACCGACATCTCACAATGAAGCCATTATAAAATATCATCATCATCATCATCAGCTCATTAAACGTCCCCACCGAGGGGCACGAGCCTACCCGTATAGGGTGATTAGGCCTTAGTCGTCCACGCGGGCCCAGTGCGGATTGGACGACTTCACACACAACCTTCGAATCTCTTCGCAGGCGTGCATGAAGGTTTCCTCACGATGTTTTCCTTCACCGTAAGAGCGTCGGATAACGTACATATATTTTCGAAAATACATTGGTACGTGTCGGGATTTGAACCTCAGCCCTCCCGGTAGGAAGGCGACAGTCCACACCACTGAACCACCGACGCTCTATAAAATATAATAATATGTAATATTTTAAATGTATTTTAGAAATATAAATTTTTGATATAGGAAGATAAGTATACATTTTAAACAATGCAAACAATAACAAAGGCCTCCCCTAATGATTTTCAGGCGGACCGATCGCAATTCAACAAGAGAAGGTATCATATTGTTATGAATGTAAGTATATAGGAAGAAGAAAGAAAGAAAACATTCATTTAGCCATAATCCCAATACACGACACGGAGTTGGTACAATAATACAAAAGAGAGAATACTTTTTTATTTCCATATTAAGGACTACCAACCACTGTTGTTTACACTGAAAAAAAAATGGTTTGGTAACAGAAATCTAAATTTAGCGCTAAAGTGACGTCCTAATTAGAGGCTGCCACGACGTGCAGTAGTAAAAGAAATTGAAATTTACCACTTGCTATTGCTTGTGGATTTACTTATTATAAAGGTAATCTTTTCTAACTGAATTGTATACAAGTAGGAAAGTTTGCCTCAAATGACACAAAGGCAATCGTACGCCATACACATTACCTTGACAATGGCCTTAGTTCGAACTTGAACGAGCTCTTCCGACGTGGCGGTGAACTATGACCTGTCGTACGGATTTGTTACCAGCTATCACTTTTGTTACATTTTAATACGAGTATTTATTATTCTCTTAATTTAGTGCGTAGGTACGCAGGTATCTTTCTATAATTATATTTGTGTATATATTATTATATATTGTACCTTATTCTATCTTTATATTAATACTTCTATCTACATATTAATGTTGATAGAGTATTATATTCCAACTTTACGTACCTACTTAACCTATGTATTGAATAATTTTATTGTGCTTTATAAATTGTAGCATTTTACTTGATATTAAATATTATGTTAACATAACAATTAAATACAATAAAAGTCCTTAATTGAAATGATTTCAAAAATATATTTAAATATAATTAAAAACATAATATACTTACATAACTACTAAAAAAATATTTTTCATTATCCTTAGCTTTTAATAAAAAATAACATCAAGACATCTGTTTCAAATCACACGAACTAGCTGTGAAAACATATGTGTAAAACAAACCAGTTAGTATGCCAATAACAACAGAGATGGCGCTACATAGTACTTTATAATTCTATAAACTTAAACAATAAACTAGTGTTTATCTATGGTTGTCATCGCATTTTTTATATTCATACATGTAAATGTTGGAAGACTTATGATTTTATTACTCTATGATTAACAGATCAAACAATAAAAGTAAATTTTTATATTTTTTTTGGTAAATAAACAAATATTCTAATATACCAATATCTTTAGAAATCTGAAAGAATGCTTTTCTCAACGTCATTAAAATTTCTTACTTTTACTGAAAAAAACTCATTAACGTCTTAACTTCATAGAGCGCGCTACTACGCCCCCCATAGACATTTTCATGGTAAGATTGATTTTTTTTTAATAAAAAGAATGTATGGCAAAAGAAAACGTTAGGAATGTGAGAATTTTAATTAATTTGTTCACATTGTCAACCTACGCGTAGATGAGTTAAACTCATCATCATCAAATTAAAAGGTTGTACGTGAAGTCGTCTAACACGCACTGGGCCCGCGTGAACGACCAAGGCCTAATCACGCAATACGGGAAGGCTAGTGCATGACGCATTATGAAGATATTTGATTTTAAACAACCGTATCATGTTGAGAACGGACGCTATATTATTATTTTTAGGTCAACTGAAAGCATACGTATGGAATTTGGAAATAAAATACAACACGAAAAGTAAAAAAGATAGAAGATTCCTATTAATGATACAAGAAACACAGTATTTTGAAGTCAGCTTGAAGATTACTGTACCTTGGAGACAGTTAATGTTATTGTGAAAACTCCCACTTTCTTTTACCAATCGCAGTCTACTGATATATATTCAATCTTCCTTTTCCCTCTCAGCCTCCAATAGTTTCGCAAGTTGTCAGACAATCCTAAATACTACGTATTATTTTATTTATTGTCTGTGGCATTTGGCTTATGTATTTATTACTTATTTCTGATTTATGGACTCATAAAACATCGAGCTAATATTATTGGTTTTCTTAGGAAATGCCGCACATTATTCACTACGCCAGTTTGTTGTCATTTATTAATGTAACAATATATTCATTGCCTTTTTACTGATTTATATTTTACTTAGTAGCAAAATCAACGGAGGTGGTTATTCTTATCGTAGATATTTTACGGCCACCTTCCAGCGCCGTCATCAAAACTTTGATAGCATTTGATGACAAAGTAGATTTGTGTTATTTTATAACGAAGTCCCTATGGTAACCTTTCAATTCAATTATCAGAACCTGAAACCTGTCTAAAGAGGAACTGTTACCAGGAAAAATTTAACCTAGGTCCAACTCGATGTGATTATGTAGTTTTATCACCGAGTTCCTCTGATCACCTTCTAGCACTATCATCAGATCAGCTCCATGTCATAATAAAAATAAAAATATGCTGTTACACAATTCTCATATCCAAAAAAATTTCAACTCAACCGTAAAGAAGAAAATAAGTCTTCTAGATCCGTAATTTTTCCGAACCGGTGAATAACAATATATATTATATAAATATTTGAAATTACTAATCAATACATACATGGAATAGAAACATCACCATCTGGAAATATTTTATGTTCGCTGCTGAACGAATACCTCCCATAATCAAAATCAAGATCGGTCAGCTACCAGATCATCAGTCCATCTGGTTAAGGATCGACCTGAGCTTCTTTTGCCGACACGTGGAATCATAGGACAGACAATCAGACAATATTTTAAAAAAGCAAATGTTATCATGATCGTAAAAAATTAAATTAAAAATTTAAAAAACCCCCGACACAAGAACTTAAGTAATTTCCCTTTAAAAAGTAAAAAATAATAAAATAAACTTAATGTTAAAGTACCCGAGAATCTATTAATAATTCTAAAAAAAACGTCGCGTTGGGGGGACCGCTCCTAATTATTTCTTTCTTATCTACGATATTTTTCATAAGATGGTTACCTCTTTAGGCTTTTACCCAAGACTTATATTACCATTTTTTTTGTGTTAATTAAAATTAATGTATAAGTACTTAAGGACAACGCGGAAAATAGGAATATAGTGTGGCGGGCGGCAGAGTGCAGTCCGTATACATGCACAGGCAGTGTGCGGCGCGGCGTGTAGTGAGGGGGGCGTTACGTTGTCAAGTCTGTTTACCCGAACGGGCAGACACGCGTGAGGCAGACGTCGTTGATGGTCGCATCTTTAATGTAAATTTTTTGAAGGAATTTCGTGAAAGTTTTTTGAATTATTCCTTAATTTTGTTTTTATGTTCATCTCTGTTACTTAATTAGATTATTTGTATTTAAATTGTTAGTTTAAGAGCGGTCCCCCAACGCGACGATTTTTTTAGAATTATTAATAGATTCTAAGGTACTTTAACATAAAGTTTCTTTTATATTTTTTACTTTTTAAAGGAAAATTACTTAAGTTCTTGTGTCGGGGATTTTTAATTTTAATTTAATTTTTATTTCATACTTTTTATAGGTAGGTTAGGTTAAGTTAGATTTTAGTATATAGACAGACACGTCAAACTTATAACACCCCTGTTTTTGCGTCGGGGGAAATCGTCGATATTTTTTATTACAGTGTGATTTCATTTGAGTCCAAGTATAATTGCAGTCATTCGGTTACTCTCCCCACTTTCACTCCTCACAACTTTTAAACGGATTAACCGATTTTCATCAAACATGTCTAAGAACACTCGCACGTAAGTCACCTTTAATACAAAAAAAAAACTAAATTGAAATTACTGCATGCGTTCGGGAGTTATGATGCCATAGACAGACACGTCAAACTTATAAAACCCCTCTTTTTACGTTGGGGGTTAAAAATAAGGTTTTTAAAATCAATTACTTATCAGCTCTCTTTAATTATATCTTATATTTTAATGTAAAAGCATGACGCCAATTTGTTTGCTTTATTATAACACTATTTCAATGTTGTGATCAATTTTTACCACACAAATTACAACAAAATGAACCCTTAAAAAATTGGCTGCAAAAATGCGATCAAACCGTAACATATTGAGTAAATGTTTGACGAAGATCAAAGAACCAAGTGTTACGATCTGATATCGATGTTAATAAGTCAATAAAACGTCGCTGAAGTGGAAGCAATCTCTTTTTACGAGTCCCGGGACGGTAACTGCTTCAATTCAGCCTTTTGAATGTAACTTAAGCGTATTTATAGACATAGTTATGAAGAGCTTTACGCGAAGAGTCTTTTCAATTGATTGAAGTGCCATTTCATAAATATATGTACAATGTACATACATAACACAGTCGTCTAATATTATAAAAGGATACCATAGATGCTGACCTGGCGTTTAAAGTGAATGATAAGATATATCCTTTGCTGATAACATATTTTGTTTACCTTGCACTTTGGACCATGTACATTCGGACTTACAAAAATACATTAAGTTATTACTCTACTTTCTAAATGAAACAACTATCATTGTTTATAAAATTCTAAAAAGAATAAGCTACTGCTTAGTAGGTACATACAGAATCAAGAAGTTTAGTTACGAAAATCAATTGACTATGTTCATTAATCAAATGCATACATACTCGTAGCTATATCAAATTAGAACCACTTAGTAAGGTATGATTTCCTAGTAGGTACCTACTGCTTATTTTTTTTAAATGGATTTGATAAAAAATAAATCTCACGGCATAATAAATAAATGAAAATAAAAAATCTTTTATTTCGATCGTGAGTCCATAGTGTTAGAAACAATTGAACTAATATCCCACCAAAAATATTTCAACAGCCAAGCCATACATATTTACTGATTATGTAGAATTTGTTGAAATTAGGGTCGGAAGAGTTAGGCTGTGTAGATTAACCCTAATGTGGTCGTCTTGGCACATTTTACATAAAAATGTTTTTGGTGGGATTTTAGTTCTTTTTGTAAGTTGCTAGGCAGTCTAGAGCATCGGTGGCTCAATAGTGTGGACTGTTGCCTTCCTACCAGAAGGCTAAGGTTCAAATCCCGACACGTACCAATGTGTTTTCGAATTTTCGAAAATATATGTACGTTATTCGACGTTCTTACGGTGAAGGAAAACATCGTGAGGAAACCTTCATGCACGCCTGCGTCTTCGCAGGCGTGCATCTTTCTTGCGATTCAAAGGTTGTGTGTGAAGTCGTCCAATCCGCACTGGGCCCACGCGACAACTAAGGCCTAATTACCCTATACGGGTAGGCTCGTACCCCTCGGTGGGGACGTTTAATGAGCTGATGATGATGATATATGTTTTTTCTATAACATAGGGAGGCAAACGAGCATGCGGTTCACCTGATGGAAAGTGTCACCGCCGCCCATGGACATTTGCAACAGCTGAGGTCGCAGGAATGCGCTGCCCTATATATAAGAATACGTTCTCTTTTTGAAAGATGCCAGGTCATATCGTTCCGGAAACGTTTCCGATGGCAACTGATTCACAAATTAATCGTACGCGGCAGAAAATGTCTACCAAAACGAACTGTAGAAGATCTACAAGTATCCGGATGGTGTGGGTGAAATCTGGGATTCTGCCTCGAAGTACGTGAGTGGAATTCAGCCGCAGGAACAAGCCCAAATAACTCGTCAGAACACTCCCCATGATATATGCGGTAGACGATACAGAGCGAAGCCACATCTCTACGCAAACCCAAAGGATCAAGCCGATCGGAAAGATCCTGATCATTGATAATGCGGTCAAGTGGAAGAAGCTGGTACTGGGGTGCCCTCGCCCATCGTTGAGAGCAATATTCCATGTGCGGCTGAACTTGCGACTTGTAAAGTTCCAAACGATGGTCCGGCACAAAATACCGCCTCGACCTATATGCACACCGAGCTTCTTTGAGGCCAACTTGGCTTACTCTCCAAATAACCGCGAAACTGAGCACTGCTAGAAATATCAACACCAAGAATTCCGACACTAGTTGAGGGACTAAGGGAGTGTTTAAAAATTTGGGCGAGACTGCAAAGGTGTCTTTTTGCGGTGAAAGCACAGAGTGTCTTTTTGGAGACCCCAATCGGAGACTTGATTAAGAGAAGTCCCGACCTCAGACACAATTCTGTTTCGACACTCTTCGACGCTTTCCCTAAAGAACTGGCACGGCCGGTATATAAGGCATCTCCCGTACTGTCACCCGCATAGCAATGAATACGTTATTTTGCAGCATATCATTGATATGCAGAAGAAATAGTCTTACAGTCTGTATTTTTTCTTAATTCACAAAATTACTGAAAGTCTCATATAAACTCCCCTTCCCCCTTTTAAGACGATGATGGGCGAAAGTTACAAGCTTATGATTTTTTGTTGCTTGTATACTAAACTTAGGTCATATATAAAATCTCAGCTTTTTAGCACTTCAGGAAGAAACCAAACGTTTTGGTTATCATCAGTGTGCCAATGACGAAATCAGCGTATTTTAGATATCAATAAAATCTAGATTATTAGGGCTATTCAATTGAAATTTTGTATGTTTAATAAGTTTATTGATGACATCATATTCTGTGAATATGAACTATCTGTTTGTTGGAAACCAACTTTATGAGAGTTCAAAAATACGGTAAAACACTTTGACAAAAGGTAGGTAGTGCCGCCTTTGCACTTTACTTGGCTCGTCTTGGCGGGGGCACTAGCATGCCCACTGATTATATTTATTACCTTCTCGAAATTAATTTCCAGTTATTAAATAATTCCGTAAACTCCCGCTGCAGGTCACTTAACCCCTGAGGCCGCGCTCTGTTCTAGGGGTTTAGTAAATATTATATTAGTACTACGGATTCTAAACGTGAATAGAACCATCAATGTATTACAATCAATGGTACATGATACAATGTCCTATCACTAGTTCTATCATTGGTACTAATCAACTATTGCTAGTTGGTATCAATGGTACAAATGACACTAGGCGACAAGTGCGATGAATGGATTGTCGACTGAACGATTGTGCGAATAGTTTTGTTCGAAATAACGTTTATCGACAAACGACCGACTGAATTTAAATATGATATGTATGAAGTACCTACTAGAACATCGAAATCAAAAGTACAGCCTTATCAGCTATGTGTAACCGATAATGGATAATGTTACTCATAAATTATATTTATGTTGCAGGTAAATTATATAAACAATTATAACTTAAATGATCTGCTTATTCAATCTATAAATATAACCTCAAAGGTTATTTCGTCGGACCTTGAATTTTGATTTATAGCTTCAACATTTAACGAAACAAAAGTTTGGTATCTTCTGAATAAACGAAACAAAAACAAAAGTTCAAGCGAAATCGTCCTTTAAATTGACAATACCATTATCTTCGTTAAATTTATTCGTGAGGGTGTGTCGTAACTGCCGCCTAAGGGAAAATACCAGATGTTGGACAGCAGTATCATCTTGTATACTGATACTAAATGGTTTTTGTTGGTGGAAAGGTTGTTGATGGAGGCTGGATGAAAAAAGCCGAGGACCAAGACATTTGGCCCAAAACGGGGCAGTCTAATATCTATGTCCATCAATGTACTGGAACAGGTTGAAAAGAGAGAAGAAATAATATACCACTAACATCAGCTCAGCTATTTAAAATTACTATAAGTGAATTTATGTCCTTAACCTTTAATGTCGTAACACAACCTCGTATTATAATCTACATTCAGTTGAGTCTTGGAGGAATAATCTTCCGAGAGTTCAGTTTGTCATTTTTTTATAACTGTTAATTTGTTCTCTTATGTTATATAAAAATAAAAATCAGTCCAATGAAAATAACAACAAGTGCAATTACGGGGTATAAGACACCTAACATCTGTTGTCTCTGGTGTCGGGCGCAGAGCGGCATTGACGGAGGAATAATATCTATCAGTTGTTGGCACGGATTTAATCTGTGGTTGTTGGTATTCTTCAATACCGCTCTGTCATGGTCAGGCGTACCACTTTCCATCAGGTGAGCGTCCTAATCGTCCTGTACACTCGTAACATAAAAAAAACATGACGAAATCAGAGTCAAGTTGTTTGGACTTACCATGAAAATATGAAATTAATACTCGTATAAGCGTAAATGAGCATTGCACACGCAAGCTTTCCTTATTATTTTGTAGTTAGAGACGTAATTAAACGTGAATTATGTCGAAATTATTATTATTACTGATATGCTTTAGTATACTCAACCATATTAAACACACAACAACAAACTATTCCTTTTTGTGGGTGTATATGAGTCGTAAGTTGTACTTTTCACATTGTAAGTCATAAGTACGCCTCATGTGTGTTTGTGCGGATAAGTGCGCATGTTTGTGGGTATGTGTAACATCACTTCACAAAATACCACATAGACGGTAAATAGTAAAACTGCTGTAATCATCACAAAAGCGGTTACCGGAGTCAAAAAACAAATTTACCTAGACGTAGCGCTATCATAGAAGTTTAGCATCGATCAATTTCCTTTTTTAACCTTTAGAATTAAACCAACTAAAATCGCATACTTGCAATTGCTACAACAATACGATAAGGCGCTTCTAAGCGAAGGTAAGGTTTTCCTGTGTATTTTATTTCCATGACAGCTTGAGGTGCAGATTTTTAAAATCTTGACGGAATCAAACTGGCACTAAATTCTGGCCGATGAATAACTTAGCGATTGCACGCACTTAAGGTTTCACATCAAGGAGACCAGCCAACGAGACATAAAGATGACCGAACCTTATATAAAGTCTTTTTTTCTAAAATGACATGGCACCACTAAGAAGAGATTCCAAGGTTGTGCGTGAAGTCCCGTGTCCGTGTCCCGTGTCCCGGTCCCGAAGTGAGCCCGCGTGGACGACTAAGGCCTATACACCCTATACAGGTAGGCTCGCGCCCTTCGATGGGGACGTAAAACGAGCTGATGGTGATTGAACAGTATAATTATGTTATTTGAATAAACGTAAGTAAGCCACGTGGCACAAAATGTAACGAATGCTGTAACTATCAGGATCAGATTATTTGCAAAAGATGAATTGCTGTAAATGTAAGGTGATAAAAAGCCTGCCGAATTTTATGCTAGTTACAGCAAATCTACATAAAACAGTTTATAAAAATATATTAAAATTCTAACTTTGTACAAGGTGTATATTGCTAAAATCGAAATGGTATAACTATCGTACTTATACCATTCGACGCATAATTAATAACTGATTCCAAATATGGGATATTATTTATTAGAAATAACTCAACTTACATTCTAATATTAATTTTAGAATGACACATCACTCGAGTGTCATGGCAACTGTCACTTTTTTAGGGTTCCGTAGCCAAATGCCAATAAACCGAACTCTTATAGATTCGTCATGTCTGTCTGTCCGTCCGTATGTCACACTCTTTTTTCTCCGAAACTATTAGCACTTCACTATGCAAAATTTGCAAGTATATGTATTCTATGAACCGCCATAAGGTTTTGACCAGAAACTTAAAAAAATATATTTTAGTGATCCCCATACATTAAACTGGAACTCAATCATTTTTTCGTCGTACCCACACGTGTGAGTTATTAATGTTTACTTCAAAAATGCTATGCATTTTTTTAATTGTAGTATTGTAAAATGCTATGCATTTTTTTTTATTGTCTCTCGAGCAACTGCTCGAGAGACACTTCTAAGTTGAAAAATAATAAAAATATATATCATGTACATTACCATAAAATGCAACAACGAAATTTAGTTTGAACGATATCCGGTTTGTAGTTTTGTATACGTCATAAACGTTGAATCTTTATTTCTCATAATAAAGCTGTAGTCGGTGCCTAAGTAAATAAAAAATATTTTATTTTATGTTACTTACTTCTGCGGAACCCTCCACGGGCGAGTCCGACTCGCACTTGGCCAATTTTTTCTATACTTTACAAGGAGTTTTAATATATAACATGGAATAAACTTTTTTTATTCAAACGCATGCAGGATAATTTTGCAGTCGATATGGTATATTGACGAAATTACTATTCTATGCATTTGGTGTTATCAGCACATTATTATCAGGTGGATAATCAGTTACAATAGAATTCATGGATATAATGATTATCCGATGCTGGCATTGGCTAGAAAAATATCATGATGTGCCATAAAAATGAGTTGTGGGTATAGAGCAAGTAATACAAAGAGGGATTAGAAAAATTGGAAATAATAATCACAGTACAAATTAAGCCTAGGGAGTATACATTGTGTAGTTGCGATACAATTCGCATCGTAATTAGACCATGCATTCGTTAGGCGCTTAGCATATATTGGTATGCAATCTATTAGGAAGCAATGATATTTACATTTCAAATTTGATTACGTATGCAGGTATTGGTCCATGCCATTATTATGAAACTTATATATAACATAGGGAGGCAAACGAGCATGCGGTTCACCTGATGGAAAGTGTTACCGCCGCCTATTGACATTTGCAACAACAACTTATATTTCAAATCTGAGCAAGACGCAAGTTATTCTAGTTCCTTCAGCACACTTTCCACAGCATTACAAGATTGTCGACTTGAACATTTTTTTTTAAACTCCCTTAGTTTATTTCAAAGGTAATAATGATAGGTCGTACCGGCATCGAAATTCTTTAGCGTGCAAAAAGAAAGTTAAATAACATAAAGCACAATAGGTATAGTTATAATAATTATGGTCTATAAAATGCTGGGCAGTTGTATGTGGTATCGAGTGTTCGATTGTCACCCAGAGCAAAAATATTGGTGACAAATACTACTCTATTTTTTATATTTTCTATGGGTTTTATCTGCTATCTTATATGTATATTTTATAGCTTTATTCTTTGATATTATTAACTGTCCAAAAGGATTTCGAATAGTTTTATACGTTACGTACTTCCTTAAGTTAGGCTCTCTTCAGAATTCTTTAGACAGTGCCGGGTAAACATCACGAGAAGACTGCCAAAACTATTAAACTTCATGACGCAATTTTTGATCCGAGGCCCTTAAATTTATATAGCAATGGGATTATGTCCCTTTAAGGTCGCTGGTGGGAGCTGGATGAGAAAAGCGGAGGACCGGGATATCTGGCACAAAATGGGGGAGACCTATGTCCAGCAGTGGACTGCGATAGGTTGAAGAGAGAGAGAGAGTACAAGATCGCAAAAAGGCATCGAACTAAAATGGTACCCACACACTTTAATTTAATGTAAATAAAATATATTAAATGTTTTAATTTTATTATACCAAATGCGAAGGAACTTCTTGCCCCAACCTAATATATGTATATACATACTTTTAAATAAAATTGGAGTATATAAGTACATTGAAATAAACGTTTTTTTACTACATGCGAATAACGGAACATACACCAAAATAATATTTTTAAATTTTTGTCTGTCTGACCGTCTATTTGTGTCTGTCCATTTTGTTCCGGGTAACTCTGCAACACCTGAATAGCTCTGACGGGACTTTTATTGGTAGGTAGCCGTGTAATAAGGAAAAACGTATGTCATTATTTTATAGAGCATATTCCTCTTTACAAGGTCGGCAATGCATTTAAGTACCCTCAGGTATTGCAAATGTTAATACATGGGCGGCTTTGTCATTTACTATCAGATGGGCCGTTTGCTCGCTTTATCATAGAAAAAGGTTATTGGTGAATTAACTGCATCTGTCGTCGTGGTTTCGAATCCTGCAGGGTGACCGCATAGAGGAAGTTACTTTTCACATACTATACAATTTAAATAACTATTTTCAACCATTGACATTAAAGTTGTATCGGAATACCAAATTTAGAGTTGTATTGTATAGTGTCGTAATGTGATGTCAATTAGTTGAATTAGTGTGCAGGCCGGCCAGGCCTTGAAGATTTTTACAGCTACATTTGTGGTTCGGCACGATTCATCATGAATAGGTAAAATACGAGTATGTGACGAAAGAATTGGGTTTACCCAATAAATGTTAGAAAACAATAAATTAACTCGATGCACAAATCACGATGAAATGTTCCAGCCGCTTGATACATTCTTTGGCTCATGTTATATGTATGACATAAAAAATATAGACCTTAAGGCATTATTAGGGTACTACTACATTCCCAATAAGAAACGTGGTAGGTGAATGCAGTTTCAGGCCCTATCACATTGCGCTTGTGCTGTGTAGGTACTGTGTACGTTACTTAGTTTAAATGTAAAAAAAATATACTTATGTACCTATTAGATATGTTTGTGTCATTGAGTGCTCCTTAGTTGTATTATTACAATTATTAGGGGTACCTTACTTAGAATTTCACAGATTGTCATAAGTGTGTTGTTAATGTATAAGATGTAGTTTACTAACCCTAACGTGTAAGAATATTGTTACTAATTTGTGTTACTAAATTGTTATTTAGAATGAAAATTTTGCCGCTGAAACTTTTCGAGTGAGATTGTGCATCTAGTTAGTTATTGATTATGTAAGCATTATACCTACATCTCGCTTAAATGAGGTAAATAAATCCTACGTACTTTTCAATAATAAATGTAGCTACGGTCCTGTCCTGGCATCATTATGTCAATAAACCGAAATAAGTTCTTGTGGTTTTAACGAGATTTATTCAATTTTAAAGGCAGGTCGTTAACTGTTAGTTGTGGGGGCAATATCGTAAAATTATTTATTTATACGACCCAATTTCGTCGGTATAGTGGTCGACAAAGTATTTTTGGGTCTTATCGAGACCGAATCAAGGGTCAACGCTTCAGCGCACACTTGCTAAGAATGGTATTAAACGATAGTTTAATGCTTTATTTTCATTAATGAAAATAAATATGCACTTATAAAATTATTGAATGTTGTACAGTCTTAAGCTAAGAAAATCTTTTAGATTGATATTGATATTTTATTCCATCTATATGCATCGTAAACAAATAAATTTGATCATAATTTTTAGGGTTCCGTAGCCAAATAGCAAATTCGGACCCTTATAGATTCGTCATGTCTATTTGTCTGTCTGTCCGTCCGTATGAAATGCCCTTTTTATGCCCGAAACTACACTCGCGTGCAAGTAAATCGACTCAGCCTCAGTACGCATAACAAGTATAACTAAAAAATGCCTTATCATACCTCTATAAGTTTTACATAATTAAAGCCCTAGTAATTGAGCTTTAAATGGCGTTAGTTGCATGAAAATCGATTCAGTAGTTTTAGTAAAAAGGTTAATGCTAATGATAATGTAAAAAATGTTGAAAAATTCATACAATTTCACAGATATGGGGTTATTGTGTTTAATAAACAAAATGTGCGTAGATAAAAAATTTTCGTGTCATATTTTATTCCCTCCTCTAGCTCTGATCTGCTCTCATGCATTCTTCATCACCTTATCAACTTTTTAATGGATGATTGTGGTATTCGACCCCACTTTTCTACCAACGCAGTCTTGAGCTCATTGATGTTTGTCGGAGCTGGATTCCTCGCTCTAACTTTCCTTTTGAGCTCGTCCCATATGTGCTCAATGGGATTTAAATCGGGGCTGAGCGCTGGCCAATGCATAGTGTGAATTCCAACTTCGTTCAGGAAATCACGTGTGGCCCGAGCAGTGTGACATCGGGCATTGTCATGCATCAAGATGAAATTTTCCCCAATAAAGCCTTGATAAGGGACAACTTGATCCAGTAGAACATTTTCAATGTAACGATCACTGGTCAGACCTCCTCCCCGGCCTCCCCAGGAACGAAAACAAGGTCCGTTTTGCCTTCTAAGGAAATTCCAGCCCACATCATGCAAGATCCGCCACCATATGCAACGGTTTCCACAAAGCAGCACTGTGAAAACCGTTCACCGGGACGACGGTATACCCGACCTCTCCTGTCGCTGCCATGGAGACACATCCTCGTCTCATCTGTGAACAGGACTGACTGCCATTGCTCTATGCTCCAATCCAAATGTTCTCGAGCAAAGTGAAGGCGTGCTTGACGATGAGCTGTGGTCAACTTCGGGCCTGTAGCGGGTCTTTTCGGAGTTTAGCTTCTTTCAACCTTCTTCTAACTGTCCACTGACTGACAGTCACCCCGCGAACTTGACGTAGCTCCTGCTGCACATCTACGCCGGTAAGGTGTCGATTTCGGAGAGAGGTCGAGACCAAAAACCGGTCGTCACGCTCCGAGGTGCACCGGCGTCGGCTGGTATTAGGCCTCCGAGTGAAGGCACCAGTCTCTTGAAACCTTCTGTATACTCTCGAGACAGCGGACTGACTCATATTCAAACGACGAGCGACTTCTCGCTGGTTCAACCCTTCTTGCAACAGGGCAACGACTTGAGCGGCTTCTTCAGGTGTTGTATCCATAATTTTCTTCAAATGACGGCTTTAATTTGCAGAGGTCAACGTCTAATGAGCGACTGATAAGAAAAAAACGATTACAGGGGGTTTTATAGGGGGTTGTGTCGCGCAAGTTGTGAATAGAGCGCAGAGCAGTTTACGGGAGGTTGCGTTCAGTTGCATTCTAAGTACAAGTGTTTATTTAAATTACTGATATTATGCTACCATTTGAAAGCCTAATTACTAGGCTTTAATTATGTAAACATTATATAGAGGTAAAATAAGTCATTTTTTAGTTATATCACTTTTTATGCGCACTTGAGGCTTGAGTCGATTTACTTGCACGCGAGTGTATATCACTTCACCGTTCAAACTGAGTAGGTATATATATTCTGTGATCCGCCATTAGGTTTTAACAAGAAAATTTAAAAATATAAATATGTTTCGGAGTTCCTAATACTCTCTATCTCTTCAACCTATCGCAGTCCACTGTTGGGCATAGGTTTCTCCCATTTTGCGCCAGAAATCCCGTTCCTCCGCTTTTACCAGCGACCTTTCACAAGTCGTCGGTCCATCGGGCCGGAGGGCGTCTACGCTTGACAAGACGCGGTCTCCACTCCAGTACTCGTCTGCTCAAACGGCAATCGGTTCATATAAGCGACATACGTGACCAGCCCACTGCCACTTCAACTTGCTGATCCAGCGGGCTATGTCGATAACTTTAGTTCTCATACGGATTAAATCATTTCTAATGATTTTATCTGCGCTATACAATGAAATGAAAATTAAAAAAAAAATTTTTGAACCTATATAAAAATATTTATTGTTTGAAATATAAAAATAATGTTAGTTATAATATAAAGCAAAAAGACAAAAATACATTGTAAATAACAAAACCATAGAAACGAATTGTACCTGTACTGTTTGAATATAAGTTATAATTTATAAATGTTATGTTATAATCGTATATGCTGCGTATGCATAACGTGGTTCACATAACAAGCTCTATAATGAGCCGTAACATTCGATCGCTAACTTGGAAATGGTTAGGTAAACTTTCGTGTAACAAAAAATATTTTTATTCGTATTTTGCATATTTTTTAATCCTGCATGAAACCTTTATGAGTAATAAATTACAATAAGTGCATAGTTCTTTAGTAAGATTTTCACTTGCCTTATCGTACTACAAGGTTTTATTATCATAGACTCAAGGTTAAAGATATCATCATCAGCTCATTAAACCTCCCCACCGAGGGGCACGAGCCTACCCGTATAGGGGGATTAGGCCTTAGTCGTCCACGCGGGCCCAGTGCGGATTGGACGACTTCACACACCACCTTCGGATCTCTTCGCAGGCGTGCATGAAGGTTTCCTCACGATGTTTTCCTTCACCGTAAGAGCGTCGGATAACGTACATATATTTTCGAAAATTCGAAAACACATTGGTACGTGTCGGGATTTGAAACACAGCCCTCCCGGTAGGAAGGCGACAGTTCTCACCATTGAGCCACCGACGCTTAAAGAGGGGTGTTATAAGTTTGACGTGTCTGTCTGTCTGTCTGTGGCATCATAACTCCCGAACGCATGCAGTGATTTCTTTTTTTTTGTATTAAAGGTGACTTATGTGCGAGTGTTCTTAGACATGTTTGATGAAAATCGGTTGAGCCGTTTAAAAGTTGTGAGGAGTGAAATTGGGGAGAGTAACCGAATGACTGCAAATATACTTGGACTCAAATGAAACCACACTGAATCTATACCCTTGCAAGAATCTAAATTGTAGTAAGTAAATTATAATGTACTAAAATCTAACTTAACCTAACCTACCTATAAAAAGTATGAAATAAAAAATAAATTAAAAATTAAAAAAACCCTCGACACAAGAACTTAAGTAATTTCCCTTTAAAAAGTAAAAAATAATATAAGAAACTTAATGTTAATGCACAGGCACTGTTATGCCTACAGAAAATAACAGTGAAAAAACGCAGTAAGGTCTTTGTTTCAATGCATAAAAAAAGGTCAAAAAACCTTGACCTACAAACTAAAGCTCCTAAAGGATCAGAAAGCCCAGATGTCAAACCTGAAAATAATCATGTAAGCGGATTTATCTAAACCATGGAATACTTCATAGGATGGGGGCGTGGAATACTTCATAGGATGGGTGGTAAAACTATTTTATAATAATAACAATAGGGACGTGACGACCCTACCGCACGCTGGTAGTGTTTAACATTATTCTATAATGTAAAATTATATGTAATACTAATTGGCGACCCATGTTGTGTAATGGTCGAGCCATCGGCTACTACACACGGGGTACCGGGTTCGATCCTGGAGCATTACATACATTTGTACATGAACATGTCTGCCGTAATATTTGTTGGGTATTTCTATGTATACAATACATGTATTTACAAAACAATGTATAGATATAGTATGTATATCAGTTATTTAGTACCTACTCTAACTACAAGTTACTCGCTTAATATGGGGCTAGATGGCGCTGTGTGAATGTCAGTGGATTTTTATCATTACTATTATTATTATACTAGCAAACAAATAATGTTTTGTCAATAAGTGGTAGCTCTACCCTCATCAATAATGTTTTCAATCAAAAAAAATGGAATATACCACACAAAAGCCAAACAAAAGCTTACATGATAGCTGGAAGGCATGCATACTTTAAAACATTTTAATACCTTTATACCTTCTGCAATGAAAATACCATTTCATTGAATACATATTCATGTAATATGTATTACTCAGGTACAAGCCTCCGTTTTAGAGACGCATTCATTGTCATGATGTATGGTTGTTCTTTAAGCAAATGAAGCAATGAATATTCATTAAAGAAAGCCCATATTACAAACTTCCAGAGCATCGCTTTTCGTTTACCTTCAAATACACGAGAAGCTCTTCTACTCGATAGAAGAGAAATTGAATTTGCCATTATAATACATAGGGTAAAAAGGATTTTCACCAAGGGAGTACACATAAGTGTGATCCGAGTTGAAGGATAAGAATAGGTATAGAGTGACATGTGAAATTATATGTATAATTATATATGTTATTTTATCAAATATTTAAAAATCCATGTGGGTCTTTAGGTTGGCAGTCTGTTCGATTAACAACTTTGCTTATAAAAAAAATAGAAATTTAAGTGTAAGATATGTTGTAACGACTTAATTTTATTATGTCTAAAAATAATGTGCGAGTTCTTTGGTACAAATTAAGTTATTATATATCTAATTCAGTGCCAGATATCGTCCTGTGAAATAGGAGTGTTATGCAATTTTATGTTTGGGATAAGGGCACTGTAGCTAGTGAAATTACCGAGTGTAAGATACGTAACATCTGTCTCTAGTATCGGGCGCAGTGTGGCATTGACGGAGAATTACAACTATCTACCATTTATTGGTCTCCTTCAATGCCGCTCTGTCATGGTCAGGCGCATCACTTACCATCAGGTGAGTACACTGATAACATTAAAAAACCGTCCTCGCTATTCTGTTATCGACGTTACTTTGTAAATGATAATGGGCAGCAGTGTGATTTTACTCGTTTACCTTCCAATCCATAAAAATGTAGAGTCCAGTTCATGAAAGAAGTCCGGCATAATGTCACTAGTACTAGGTAGATAATAACTAAACCTACTTTACATTTTGATATATTATAATTTAATATATCCCGAATGTTAAGTACATAAATACCATCTTATGAACTGTTACGCACATAAATAAAATAAAATATATTGTTTGTCGGAAGATTACCCCGTGAAGCTTTGTCGTTACTTAACTGTCCATACTTTCTGCTGAACAACAGACTAATAGGCCTCTTCCCTTATTTTATTTCTTCGGTATGAAGCTACGTTCTTAATCATCACTATTATTTTTATAAGGTTCAGATTTTTAACATAAAGTGTGCACTTTAAATAAAAAATATCAGATCTCCTCTAGAGCCAAGCTTCTGAATCTACACGACCTAACTCTACCGACCCTTACTACCACAAATTCTATATACTAGTATCATTATATATGAACAGCTTCGCCGTTTTGCTACCTTCGTGGAGATGATGCAAGTATTTTGTTTCTGGTCTAAAGTAAGTAACGAAACAGGAAAGCCATACATATTTACTTGGTGTAAAGTAAGAGTTGACGTCTCAGCTCAATCAATGACACCACATGAGTCGCCAAATAAATGCATTCAAAGTGAAAACCGAAAAATAATAACAATTGTACAAATATGAGTTGCAACAGAAACGTTATAAGTTAGTTTCTAATTGTATTAAGCCAATGATGTAAAAAGAATAGATTCGTGATATGCTCACAAAACAACCGAAAAAAGTGTTCCGCATGCAGCGACACCACAAATACGCATATTTCAAACGCGCGTAATTTACCTAAACAAAGAGCCTACAACTGTATTCTCTTTGGGGCGGTTCCTTTTTGAGGCACGGGTGGCGTATCTTCCTTTATATATACAGATATCATTGTATTAAGTTTTAACTCATAATTTATGGTATATTTTAAAATATCGTGTTTACGTAACATCACATCACTTTGTTAATGCTTGCTTTAAAAGAAAGAATGGACACATGCGAACCATTTGCTAAAAAACTTGAAAAACACAGTTAGGTTTAATTGTTGAGATATAAAATACATTGCGGTCATAGTGGATATTACTTGTATGCTAGTGTAACAGTGGCCAATAAGTACCAAGTAGTCCCTTGTTCGCTAACTTCCAATCGAATTGAAAAAACTTACCAAATAATCAAAAATACATTACTCTGTAACAATTCACCGCTTTCTCTAAGAATGATAAGTAAAATGCTATTCCTTAGAAGCGTGATGATTTCTGTTCCATTAGGCATCGGTTTCGTACACGGTCACGCGATGTCAGCATTATTACTAAAAACGTTATTTTCTATATATGCGTTTGTTTTTGTTTGAGATACTAGTGACTAGCCCTCTTGATTCATACGTATTGTCTTATACTTAAATTGTAGAACAGTTTAAGTGTCAAATTTATTTGACGTATTTCTCAAAGTGTCAAAATAATATATCGTCCAACCTTTCTAAGCCATATTTTTATCAATAAGCCTAGATTTGAAGGCAATAAGTAAAGTGAATTATGTTTGACAAGAGATGAAATCTGCAGGAAGAACAGACGCCCTTTAAACCGGGTCGTCCATCAGGCCAAACGAGTTGTGTAAAATTAAACAAAGTTTATCTGTACACTTATCAAAGCCAAGTATCAAATTATAATGAAAGTAGCTGATTAAATACGAGGTAAACACTGGTTAAATGCAATTACGTACATATTACCATGTAAGTATAAAATAATATTGTCTCCACTCAATTAAATTGCCTTTTAAATATTGTCTCTTATATTGAAGGTACAAGCACCAGTACCTTAGATGAATTACAGGGAATAACATGTTCTCGTAATTAATTTAAATTATATTATGCAAAATCTTTACGACGAATTTTGATAAAATATCATTGAAACATTTTAATATCAGGTGCCGTGTGGGGACGGCAAAATAGAATACATGTGTCCCCACCCCTACTCCTCCCGAGGGTGTCGTAGGAGCCGACTAAGGGTTTTTATACCGGATGGTGGGCAGCAGCGCCATCCTGCGTACTGGTTCACACTGCGGTCACCAACCCGCCTGCCCAGCGTGGTGACTATGGGCATTAACCCCCCATGAGCAGCGCCAACCAAAATCGGCCCCCAGTTCCCGGCAGCCCCACTATTCCCGACCACGGCAGCGGTCGCGGTCACGGTGGGGCGGGGGGTGCGAAGAATCCCCGGGTTACGGTAGGCTGCCACAAAACTATATTTGGCTACGTACAATGGACGCACGATACGGCTGGACCATCACCTCTCCGAATTAGAAGAAGAGCTAAGTCATATTAACTGGAGCATACTGGGGTTATCTGAAGTCCGAAGAGAGGGGGAGGACACGATGACCCTGGACTCCGGAAACTTGCTCTACTTCCGAGAAGGTGATAGGGTTTCCCAGGGTGGTGTCGGTTTTCTGGTTCACAAGTCCCTTGTCAGCAACGTTGTGGAAATCAGTAGTGTGTCGAACCGGGTAGCGTACCTTGTACTTAAACTCACCGACAGGTACTCCCTGAAGGTGGTACAGGTATATGCGCCGACCTCGTCACACTCTGACGAAGAGGTTGAAGCCGTGTATGAGGATATCTCCAGAGCCATACATGGCACAACTTCGACCTTCTACAATGTTGTTATGGGGGACTTCAACGCTAAAGTGGGAGTACAAGAACGCGGCGAATCGAAAATCGGACTTCATGGATTGGGGCGCAGGAATCACAGGGGCAGATGCTGGTCAACTTCCTCGAAATGGAGGGGCTCTTCTTGATGAATTCTTTCTTTAAGAAGAAGCCTCAGAGAAGATGGACCTGGCAGAGCCCGAACACTGTGACAAGGAACGAGATAGATTTTATTATGGCGGATAAGCGACATATATTTAAAGATGTCTCAGTGGTCAACAGGTTTAAAACCGGTAGTGATCACCGACTTGTCCGAGGCACTTTGAATATATGTTTTCAGGCCGAACGGTCTCGCTTAATAAAATCTACTCTCAGACCTACGCCGCTCCAAATACACTGGGTCCGAACAGTTCCAATTTGAACTTCAAAATCGATTCGACTCGCTGGAAACCACTGGCGACGTGGACGAGATAACCGACAACGTGGTGAAGGCGGTGTGTACACTGGGTCGCAGGCATTTCCCGCCGATGAAACGAGCTAAGTCGTCCAAACTTTCTCCCGAAACCCTGGATTTGATGAGGCTGAGACGCGAGATGCCATCTGCTGCTGTTGCTTCGCCGGAATATCAGGCTCTCTCCAAGCGGATACGAAAACTCGTTCGCAGGGACCTCCGCTGTTTCAATACAAGGTTCATTAAGGACCTTATTGAACAGAACAGGGGCCCAAAGTTTTCCAAAAACCACTTGGGAAGAGCCATCTGGTTAAGCTTAAGACAGCAGATGGGCAATTACTTGCGACTCGCCCACAGATCCTGGAAGAGGTTGAGAAATTCTATGGACGACTGTATTCATCGAGCGCTCATCAGCCACAGACCGAGGACACCGAAGATCCACGTGCCCCACTAAGGCGCCATTACGCAGGATATCCCGGATGTTGACGTTAGCGAGATTAGTGCAGCCTGGAGCAACTTAGGAATGGGAGGCCCCGGGGATGACGGTATTACGACAGAGCTCCTAAAAGCCGGTGGACAGCCCGTCCTTAGGGCATTAGTGAGCTCTTTAATGCCGTCATCCACCAAGGAACTACACCAGAGGCGTGGTCCAGAAGTTGTCGTCTTATTCTTCAAAAGGGTGACAAAACTCTCTTGAAGAATTATAGACCGATAGCGCTTCTGAGCCACGTCTATAAGTTGTTTTCCAGAGTTGTAGCGAACCGTCTCGCCATAAGACTTGACGAATTCCAACCACCGGAGCAGGCTGAGTTTCGAAAAGGCTACAGCACCGTGGACCACATCCATACTGTTCGGCAGCTTATACAGAAGACCGAAGAGTATAACCAGCCGCTGTGTATGGCATTTGTGGACTACGAGAAAGCCTTCGACTCCATCGAACCTGGGCTGTTCTGGAGGCTCTGCAGCGATGCGGTATCGACTGGCGATATATCGAGGTGATGAAGTGTCTCTCCAACGCAGCGACGATGACCGTTCAGATCCAAGACCAGCGGACAAGACCTATCCAATTGCGTCGTGGTGTGAGACAGGGGGATGTTATATCCCCGAAACTGTTCACAAACGCATTGAAGGATGTCTTGAGAGTCATCGGAAGAGCTTGCGGAGATGCTGAACAGCCTTAATGAATCTTCCCGACGAGTTGGGCTTGGCATGAATTTGGACAAGACGAAAGTCATGTTCAACAGTCGTGTCATGCCACAACCGATATGCGTCGATGGCGTCCGTCTCGAGGTTGTGCAGGAGTATATCTACCTGGGCCAAACCATCCAACTTGGCCGGCATAACTTCGAGAGGGAGGCTAGTAGGAGGATTCAGTTGGGCTGGGCGGCATTCGGTAAGCTACGTCATGTCCTAACTCAACTATTCCGCAATGCTTAAAGACGAAAGTCTTTGAGCAATGCGTCCTACCCGTACTAACATACGCAGCTGAGACATGGAAACTGACTGCGGGATGGTTCACAAGTTCAAAGTCACTCAACGCGCAATGGAGCGAGCTATGCTTGGAGTCTCTCTTAGGAATAAGATTAGAAATGATTTAATTCGTAAGAGAACTAAAGTTACCGACATAGCCCGCCGGATCAGCAAGTTGAAGTGGCAGTGGGCTGGTCACGTATGTCGCAGAACCGATGGCCGTTGGAGCAGACGAGTTCTGGAGTGGAGACCGCGTCTTGGCAAGCGTAGCGTAGGACGCCCTCCGGCCCGATGGACCGACGACTTGCGAAAGGTCGCTGGTGGAAGCTGGATGAGAAAGGTGGCCGGAATGTCTGGCGCAAAATGGGGGAGACCTATGTCCAGCAGTGGACTGCAATAGGTTGAAGAGAATATCAGATTCTTCATCATCATCATCAGCTCATTAAACCCCACCGAGGGTACCAGCCTACCCGTATAGGGTGATGAGGCCAAGCGGGCCCAGTGCGGGTTGGACGACTTCACGCACAACCTTCGAATCTCTTCGCAGGCGTAGGCAGGTTTCCTCATGATGTTTCCCTTTACCGTAAGAGCGTCGGATAACTGACATATATTTTTCGTAAATTTGGAAACACATTGGTGCGCGGCGGGGTTTGAACCTCAGCCCTCCCAGTAGGAGGGCGACAGTCCACCCCATTGTTCCACCAACGATATCAGATTACTTATAATAAATTTTGTTTATCACACCCCTTCTTGATGCGGCCTAATGTTGCTTAATGGCTACGTGCCGGCTAGCGCAGTGTAGGCTGAGGAAGTTTGTTGATGGATACTGGATGCAGATCAGATAGCGTCCGACCGATTGGAGTGGATGTTAGTGGAGTTGGCCTTTTGCGGACATTATATGGCTGATACTCGTATCATGATGTTGGTGACAAATTAAACCTGTTTCCAAATTTACCAATGTTCCGTGTTGAACACAATCCAAAATGAATCGTGGCCTCCGTTGCAAGAGAAGTTCATAGTTGCTACTGTCCCGCAGGTCTGCTTTATCGATATCTGGTCTTTTAGGTAGTTCTCCCTACAGGTCTCCGATATACTCGTACACTTCATTTGCTTAAAATATTATCCTGTCCACGACAAGTGTCCCAGCTTCCTGAATATCAGAGTTTCGAATATGTCAAATCAAGTGTCCCATCTTCCTGAATATCAGAATTTCGATTATGTTTGGCTCTGCAAAGAACTCCACTATCACTCTGTTCTTTGGTATCTCCGGCTACCGTGCTTCTAGATATAGTATCATGTTAAAATCAAAGCGATCTTATCACAGTACTAGTATACTTAATTTTAGTTCTTTTACGGAGTACTTAAGACATGAATCACGTTCGGAACACTACATGGCGTAGCGTGGTGTGGTATATTAGAATTTAACTTAGTTTCACCATTTATACTATTCAGGACTACGACTTTGTTTGTTGAGCGTTTCACGCGGATATTTTAAGCTATTTAGTTTTAATTAGAATAATATCAAAAAAGAGCCGTACATTATTAGTCTAAATGAAACTGATATTACTTCCATATATTTGCTATATTTTCCTCATGTAAATAAGTGTACTAAAAAGAATTAGAATTTAATCAATAAATACATACGTATAATTATATATATTATATTATGAGCATAATAACGAGTAATTGCCGACCCAGATTTACTCGAATATTGGAAAAATCATCGAGATCGAATATAATGAAGTAGAATCGAAGAGCTTCTCATCAACGTACTCACAAATAAATATGTGGGATCTTAGAAAATTAAAAGATCAAATAATATTTTTTCCTTTAAGTAAACATTGAATATTAATACACGTATGTTAACTTATTGAGATATAGTATTTAGATAATCAGGCACTATAATCATAATGAATTTGATAAAGGCATAATGTTACATGTCTATCCATTTCTTAATCAGAAATTTGACGCATGACTCCAAAAGCAAGTACCTAAACCATGGAAGTTTTTTCAGGGCAATCATTGTTATGTTCCTTAATTTGCGAAACATTTTTAACGAACTCTAAACATCGTATTCACACTGTGTTTTAGTTTGCACAACTTTATTCCCAGAGCGACGAAATTGTTTTCCTGCTGTCTCCCCAGGCCAGGTTGCCCGCAAAAGCTCGTAATGCGTTTAAGTGAACGATGTTGCCCACGCGAATTCACGAGTTATACAGTTCAATAATGAAAGCAAAATACTACGTTTTTTTAAATACATTATATTTTCAGTGACTTTATGAATGGGAGGCTGTTCCCTTTTGATCTGGAGGGAGCAGGTTCAAATCCGCCGTGTACCAACGTCTTTTCGAAATTTCGAAATTATATGTATGTTTATCCGACGCTCACACGGTGAAGGAAAATGTCGTGAGGAAACCTGCGCACGCCTGCAAAGACATACAAAGGTTGTGCGTGAAGTTGGCCAATCCGCACTGGGCTTACGTGTACAACCAGGGCCTATACACCCTATACGGGTAGGCCCATGCGTCTTGGTGGCGACGTTAGCTGCTGATGAATGGATGGAAGATACAATAGTGATACTTTCTTTTGCACACTCACAATATTTGTTAACTGTTATAAGTTTTCTCTCCCTTTACGGCGTCTATGGAGCAGTAAGTGGACCTCTAGCGCACCGCACTCATGGCATGATAGCGTTTCATCTCTTCCAATACGATGCAGATACTTACCAAAGCAGCCATGCTATTTAAGCATGGACACTTAACGGTAAGAGGAAAAACAATGCCATTTACCAAGCCTGTCCCCTTTCCTGAATTAAGGGGTCCAGCGCCCAAAGACAGAATTATCTAGTGCCAAGACCCATCATTTTATCAAGCAAGTTTGTATTTCTCGTCTAGCGGCAATAACGTCTTGATGGGTTGGTTGAAAACCAGTCCACTGCATTTCAGAGCACCGTTTTTAGAGATCGGCGATTTGCTACTTATAGGGCTACTACGACTCTTTAATTAGCGGCATGAAGCAGCTTCGGATCTAGCAGTTTTAAGTTTCGACTGAAGTTTAGCCGACTGTCTAGAATAAGCCAGAAGTTCTCCACGTAAGGGCCAGTCAAATCCTATATTCCAGAGGAATGGTCCAAGACTGAGCACTCTGGGACACCTGACTCACACGTTGACATCTCATCATACGCTTATAGACTATCAACAATCGATAGTGGACTATCGTGTGGCAACACTCGTTTTTAGTTAACTACCTACTTATTTGTAGTTTATCTATACTAATAAATAAAATGGCTGTTAGTAATATTGAAATTACCTATTTTTCTTCATGCATATATACCAAATATGCATATATACCCCAATACGACAAAACAACATTTTCTAAAGTTTCTGTCTGTCTGTTTGATTCGGGTAATCTCTGAAATGATTTTGGCGATTTGGACGGGACTTTTTTGCAGGTAGCTGATGAACTTATTTCATCAAAACATAGGCTACTTTTATTTCAGAAAATATTTTTTATTTGAGAAAAATAAAATAATGTTGTACCGCGAGGCGCGCAGCTGACGACCAGTAAGCTTCGCGCTGCGTGCAACAGTGCAACTTTGTGCTATAACTGCAGGTACAATTTACGTTAGCATGAATGAAACACGTTTTACTTACATTCTGACTTTGCATAAGAACATCTTTGACAAGTTTTAGTCCACTACTCAAATTCTTCTGTTTATGTTTAGCCTCCTAGTACTTTTTCAAAATCATTTTCCTTATATAGGTATGTCAATGATGTTCTACATCATCATCATCTATAACGGCTCACTACAGGGCACATGCCTTCCCGCACATCATAGCTCTGGGTATACTGGGTCGTAACCCACCACGCGCGCCCAATGCGGATTGGTGGGTTTTAACGACTACCATCCTTAAATTGTAGCCGGGACCGACGTCGGCCTACCGTAAAGAAAACAAGATTTTTGTTTTCTTTATATATGCACGATATTTAACATTAATTCTGAATGATATTATAACTTGCATCATCATAATTTTTATGGTTATAATATCAAATAAAAAATATAACGGTAACAATAAGTTAATGTTCCGGATAGTTTAAAAACATTTATATGTAATCAATATGCTTGATAATAATGGATTGCAGTGGCACAGGTCTACACACAGTATAGCTATGTTGAGATTGGTATGTGGGCTCAATAGAAATTGGTGGACATTTACTCCTATGATTAAGAAGCCCGAAACGATTGCTTATCGTGCCTCCAGCCAACAATATCCCACATAGACTCATGATCGTTGGTGTTACTGTCGATAGTTCGGCAACCCTGCTCAAAACGTTAGTCCGTTTAATTATGCAAATCGATTTATTGCTGTAATACTATCAATATTTTATCACTTATGAAAACAATCATGTGCTACAAAATGCGAAACAAGTAATACAGCAATTCTAAAGTTATTTCAAACTAATTACAAATGGTACCATTTGCCATTCACAATGCTTCCTTCCCAAGTAATGAACTTTTAAAATATTTGCCGTAGATTCAAGGGACTCGGGGCTGTTAACTTTTGTATTCAATTAAATAGAAAGCTCTAGAAATAAACGGTAGAAATAGAAGAAATGGTTATCTCTTATATTTTACTTTTAATCCTGTTTTTTCTCATTATGAGCTTTAACTTTTTTGGTCGTTTTGTTAATAAGCTGATTTTATAGTAGGTACATATATTTAAAAATTCGTAACAATAAAGTTGGTAATCAATTTATTGGTGATTTTTCAATTGAAGGTAAATAGTACTTAAACTTGTTTTTGATTAGATTATCAACTTACAAAGTGAAATTGTCGTGAATATACCACCGAGATATGAAATCGTAAGATTATTTATTATAACAATAATTTTGATAGTAGTTATTGCTACTTCATCTTGCGGCGTTGTCTTGTCTATGTTGTCATGACCCAGCATGAGCAGTAGATGATCCATGACACTGACATGTTCTATGTCATCTACAATATATTGCACTCCCCCACACTTATTCTAAACTATAAACTACCAATAAAAAACAATAACAAAATAAACAATAATATAATATAAAAATAATACCAAGTTAGAATTTATATTTAGGTAACTTATCTAACCTACATTGTCGCATCGGTCTGCGGGACGGGGTAGGTACAGGGGTTGAGGGCGACGCTGGGGCGAGTTCTCCGGTGAAGTACTTAACGGCGTGGTCTCCCTATCAGAAGTGTTAAGGCAGTCGCTGTTATCAGCGGCTCCATGAACACTGCTCCCTGCGTCGGAAACCCTATCCGCATCACATGCGTGCATCCGGCTGAGACATCTTCGACCGTCCTGACTGGACGCCTTGTCTATTAACCGAACGATCTTTCTTTTACCCTGAGCTAAGTTTCCCTGGTTAGGTACTAAAGGATATGCCAAACTTCTCCCAGTTCTACGTCTCAGTTGGTCCACGTGCCTATGTATATACGTTACCGTTACAATCCACCAGCCTATAATTTGTGCCCCCCATACAGCTATCGATCACTCCTGGTTCTCACTTTTCCCTCTTAAATATTGTCTATACCAGACATTGTCTCCTACCCCATCGTTCTCGATGAGCCCCCGCCGCTTCAACTTGTTTTTGTTGAGAACTAGTAACTTTGCGTTCTAAATTTGGTTTTAATAGATCCAGCCTAGTCCTTAAGCGTCTTCCTGTTAACAACACAGCCGAACATTCTCTCCTGTTGAGCAATGTTCCGTGTTTCGATAATACAGCAAAACCTATTGAGGGTTTCTGGTACGTTCGTATTTTCTAATACTGCTTTTTTAATTACTGATTTAATTGTTTTAACGGCATTTTCAGCCGCTCCGATCGACGCCGGGTGATAGGGCGCGGAAAGATATGCTCTATTCCGTCCGCGGCCGCGAATGATGCAAATTCCTTACTCGTGAATGGAGGCCATTGTCACTCACAATCTGTTTCGGGATGCCCCATCTAGCCCATAATTCGTTTAGTTTCTCTATAGCTAAACTGGCGGAAGTGCTCGCTACGGGAAAAACTTCTATCCATTTGGACATGGCGTCCACAACTACTAAGTATATTTTACCGTGCAGCGGCCTAGATAATCAAGGTGTATGCGAGCCCAGGGACGTGCCGGCCAGGGCCACGGTACGGGCGCGTGCCGCGGCGGCGCGTCCGCCAGCGCCGCGCACGTCCCGCACTCGCGGCACACACGCTCTAAGGCTTCGTCGATACCCGCCCACCACACGTAACTCCGGGCTAAAGCTTTAGATTTCACAATGCCCATGTGAGCTCGTGAATTATCTGTAACACCTTACTCCTACAAGCCTCTGGTACAACTAAGCGGTGTCCCGCATAACGCATCCTAGTTCTCGTACAATTCTCTTCTTCTGTTAAAATAAGGCTGTAAACCCACTATATCACAGTTCGTTGGCCACATCGCGCACGTAATTCAATACTCTACTTAATATGGGATCTTTTATTGTTTGCTTTTTAATTGATTATAGTCCAACAACAATGCATCTTGTGCGATTATGACTCCGAGCCCCACAAGCCGAACAGCTTAAGTTTAACTCTTTGGCTGGCCGCTGAACCCTTGCCGGCTACAACTGGGTGCCTCAGCTTCCAAACCTCGGTTGGCTCTCCGGCGGTCAACCGCCAGCCCCTCGACGCCTCGTGATGTCCCTCTGATACCGTAATCGCATTTAGGGATTTTTCCTCAGCGGGTGATTTCTCGACGACCCGAGTATTCCACGACAGCAGCGTCCCGTTCAGCCGACTCTAAAGAGGTTGCCAGCTTAACCGCTTCTACCAAGGTTGTATTGTCATTCTCCGCAAACAATCTTTGCCTCATGACGTTGCTATATAACCCGCAAATGAATTGATCCGCAAGTTCTCAGATAAATTCGCACCGAACTTGCAAGTCATTGACAGTCTTTTCAGTTTCGTTACGTAACATGCTATATTTTCCCCTAAATTTTGTCGCGCCGTTGTCTAAATTTATATCTTTCCGCCAGCATGGATGGTACCGTTGTAGAAATTGATGCATTAAGTCGTTGACTTGTCAAATGTCAAATCCTCCGGTTTATCTGGACTAGACAAATTCACCAACAATTCGTAAGCCTCATCACCAATGCTTGCAATTATTTAGGTAACTTCATGTCGTCTTTAATAGCATTTACCCTAAAATACATTTTCATTCTGTCCACGTATGACGACCAGATACCGCTCTTCACACTGAACTCGTTCAGTTTGCCGATCGACATTTTTTTAAAAGTATACTTATTTTCCTCGTCGCCAAATGTAATGTCCTGATAATCCTTGATAATATTCCGCTCAAGGAAAACAACTCCACGTAACCGTTACCAAATTTATTCTGAAAGTGACAAGACAAGCACTGACATGTTCTATGTCATCTACAATTATTGCAGATCTGAGATATAATATGGACTGATTTTAAGTTATGAGGTTGCAGGAGGCCAATGGATGAAAAAGAAGGGATCAACCGTCGTACTGTAGTCTTAAGGGAAAGATTTTGTTCAGAACTGCACTTATTGAGTAATAATTATAATGAATTAATTTATATAATCCTTTTTTATTTTCAGATAATTTTCTTGATAATTCTAATAGCGATAAAGGGACTATCGAGTTTCTTGCCGGCTCTTCGCGAAGATCCTAATTGTTACGATCCTATGATAAGTCATAATTAAATAAATATAAATAATAATAATTGGCAATACAAAAGTATCTGCAAAATATTTATTTAAATAAAGATATTTTGAGTTTGACTCTTAAAAGTATTAGGGCAATTTCAAAATCCGTTCAGTAGGTACCTTGTTTTAACATCACAAGGTCAGACAAATAATTTATTGATGCAGTATCAACCCATAATAGTTTCTTAAGATTTTAAAAAAGTGGAAACATCACTCCACTACAGCATTCCAATTTCTCAAAGACTACAGATTTATTATATGCATACATTTATATTTTTTATATACATGAATGCAATGTAATATATTTCAAGTTATTTACATTTAAGAAGATACAACAAATGTTAAGTTGAAATAACATTTCTAGAAGACAAAATATGCGTCAAACAAGGTATAGATATCATTGATAGTTGCTGGAAATTGACAATGTTCAACCGCATGCGCTAGCCGCTACGTCGTCGAGTCCACATGTTAATAAATAATCGACGAAATTGTAGCTCAGAATGGCCCACTACATTGATTAAGTAATGATGCACTGCTGTTATCAAACGCCCGCATGGCTCTGTAATCCTGATTGATCGTGTTCTAACAACCTATATTACCTATATTATAGAAGCATAGATAATATAATAGAGCCTTTGTTTTCCAAACGTTTTCATCATCACCTCATTAAACGTTCCCACCGAGGGGCACGAGCCTACCCGTATAGGGTGATTAGGCCTTATTTGTCCACGCTGGCCCAGTGCGGATTGGACGACTTCACACACAACCTTCGAATCTCTTCGCGGGCGTGCATGACGGTTTCCTCACGATGTTTTCCTTTGCCGTTAGAGCGTCGGATAACGTACATATAAATTCGAAAACACATTGGTACGTGTCGGGACTTGAACCTCAGTCCTCCCGGTAGGAAGGCGACAGTCCACACCATTCACTTTCAACGTTTTACTTGATATATATATCTACGGTATATAGCTATTACAATATACAGCTCTTTACAAGTTTTCTAATCTTATCTACTCATGTTTTCTTCGCAAATTTATAAAGATATAAACTTTCGAACCTCCGGAAGGTCCATTCTTCGAAGACGCCTCTTACGTATTTAGAGTGACCCGTCTTTTCATGAATTTACACTTTTTGATCAGGACGACTAGTTGGTCATCTAATACATATGCCTAGGTATGATAGATGTAGTGCTGATACCCGTCGTCTTGAGTAAAACCATTAAAATATATTTAAATTTTAACCTTTTTATAAACAATTTAAAGTAAACTGTATATACAAATTAAAGAACATGTACCTATTCAAAAGCTAATATTTAACTAATATCAAAATAATTATATAAAAGTGGCATTTAATACTCATATATTCATTATGTTTTAAATGCCTTATTTCACCCTACAAAACTAATTGTAAATTGCAGACCCAAACAGAAGGTACAAAGATTCTAACTTCTACCAAGTAGACTTCTATCTCCGCTTTTTGCATAACAATTGTTTAGCAATTTTTAGGTATTTTATCGGGAGTTTGCGATCACGATATTTTAATATTAAGTATATTAAAAGCGCCTCGTGTATATATACTAGCAGTGCTTTAAAATACAGTATTTATTGCCAACACATTCCGTCTCTGGATCGCCTAATGCAGTCCAACGGGAAGCATCTAAAACGGGTCTTACGTACAAAACTAACAACAGTAAATATTTCTCATATATACTGTTGTTAATTTCGTACGTTTCGTTCATATTTTACAAGTTTTTTATTTTTTAACTTGATATGTATGTTTCATCATCATCATCATCATTACCCTCATACAACCTAGAACGTCCACTGCTGAACGAAGACCTCCCCTAATGATTTCCACGCGGACCGATCCCTTGCAGTTGACATCCATCTGCTACCCAACTTAAGTGTTATCTAATGACGTCATTTCAAATTTGACACCATTTAAAGTTATAAAAGCTTATCGCTTGTAAGTACTCGTATTTACTTTCAAAGTTTTCAAATTTTAATTTTAAATGGATGGATGGATAGTTATTATTTTTATATGGTTTGGAGAATTGAAGGGATTCAAGGGTTATGCGTGAAAACAGTCGATCCGCATTGGGCCCGAGTGGTGAATACAGCCTATACACTCGCGTACGGGTAGGCTCGGGCCTCTCGGTGGACGTTAAATGAGCTGATGCTGATGGACTACTTTCAAAGGAATGAAATTAAGTAATAGTTAAGCGTTCTGAAAGCCACTTTCATCATCAGCTCATTATACGTCCCTACTAAGGCGCACGAACTTCCCGTAAAGGTTGTAATAATAGGCCTTAGTCTTCCACCCAGTGCGGATTGGACGACTTCATGCACAACCTTTGAATCTTTTCGCAGGCGTGCGTAGGTTTCCTCACGATGTTGTTCTTCACCGTTCGAGAGTCAGATAAACGTACATATAATTTCGAAAATTCGAAAAGATATTGGTACGTGGTGGGATTTGAACCTGCACCCTCCAGATCAGAAGGTAAGGCAACAGTCCACACTTATGAACCACCGACGCTTTAGTGGCGTCGATACTGATACAACCGATTGCGTATACGAGTCATTTTGTAAATCTCTGGACAAATCCGCTGCATTTAACCGAAATCCTTTCATTATGTACTATCGAACTAACTGTAAATCGACCCAAATTTTGAAATTTAGTTCTTATACATTTTCACTTCTTACATAACTATAACGGTAAGCAGCTACCAAGATAAAATTAACCAGCTTTTGCCCACGGCTTCGTCCGGGCTATTTTCGGGGTGACACGGTTCCCCTTTCCTAGCTTATTAGGAAGATTTCCTCAAAAAAGTAAGGCATGTATTTTTCCGTTGATTGCAAAGAGTGTGTGATTTTATGCTTCTAAATTTGAAACTGCCATGACACCAGTAACAATGTGGAAACATTGCAAACCTCTTACGAGGGATTGTAAAATTATTCTAAAATAATCACGATTCGTTGTTCCAAATACAAATTATTCGCTTTCCACCTTGAACATTGCCAGATGCTTCATACAATCATTCACTGCCCAGTTTGGTAGTGGGGAGGTCAGAAAGAAACTAAAAGTACCGAGACATGACCAAAATTCTCAATTCCGAAGCGAGGACGTTTGTAAGTGAAACTTTCTCTTTCCTGACGCCATGTGCATTTAGCACAAGTCTAGGTGCTTAACATATTCCTGTTCAGCATGGTTTTTGACGATGAACTGTACGCATGATTGTGATGGTTCAAATAAAATCTTTTTTACAATATAATAATTATTTCAAAAAGCGTTAGATTCATATATGCAATTGACAAATTTTATGTATATAATTTTCACCTCGACACATTTTAGTGACTTTACAGTCATCGTGATTACAGCCTGAGATGACACACGTTTTGCACTTTTCAAACGCACGACCTTAACTTCAACAAATTCTACATATCACTAAATATTAATGGCTTGACTTGGCTTATTTCGTTACTTACTTATCAAAACTAAATAGTCGCATCTCCTCCACGACGGTAGCTAAACGGCGAAGCCATACATTTTTAGGTATTGATAATATGTAGAGTTTGTTGAACTGTGGGTCGTTAGAGCTAGGCCCTATAGATTCAGAATATGGACTCTACATGAGATCCGATATCTGTTCACCGGGCAACCTTACATGTGGTCGACTTGGCACATATAACATGAAATGTTTGGTGGGATTATACTATTAAAATTATGTTATCTAGGGAGGAAACGCAGATGGCGTTATCATTGTTACGCCTCTGTATTTAATTTATAGGTAGATATATATTTTTAAATTGCAAAGCTATAACTTTATGTTCACTGCGTTTGTTTCATTGCAATATAAACAACGCTGTGCTAGCTATACAGGACATCCTCCATTCATTTATATAGTCTCATTAATGTTTATGATATTTGATTTGTTTTGGTACACAACAACGTAACCGCCGTATTTTTGTACTTTATGACGTTTTAATTTTTAATTAGTAACGCTGTATACAAATGTTATCAGTGTGCAAATCATGTAATTATAACTTTTATGACTTTGGTCATGCTGTATGTATTCAATCAATGTAAAAGTATGGATTTGTGATATGTTCATCGAAAAAAGTGCTCCGAATGCAGTGACAGCACACCTACACATATTTCGAATTTCGAACACATTTACCTAAACAAAAGAGTACACACTGTACTCTCTTCGGCAGTTCGTTTTTGCGGCACGGATAGCGTATCTATCTTTTATATACAGAATATCATTGGTTTCACATGGTTGAATTGCATGTACATCAAGAAGTTTATTCACAAACCAGGTGAAGTTCGTTGCTTAATATTTCTTTCCTCTATATCTTCAACGTAGTTATTCTCTTGGTCCACTGCCTAGTCATTGGACTTGCAATCAGGAGGCGTATCTAATGTTATCATGACCAATAATTTATTTATGGAGCCCACATTAAATTACATCAATTTCAGATCAGTCTTTGATATTTTCCAGTTAAAGCACAGTAGGTATAGGTAAATAACGGTCAATGTTGAATCCAAAACGTTTAATTTCCGGTTTTTAGTGGAACGTCACACGCTACATTCGGATGGAAGTGATTTACATAGCTTCAGCCTCTAAACTGAAAACATGAATTATTGGTTCATATGCAGCTATTCACACTTATTTTGTTTATAAGTTAAAGTACTTGAAGATAGGTATTAAAGTTTTCCGACGGTTTACATTTTAATAATAAATTAAAATAAATACTGTTTTGCTGCATCTATTATTAAAAAACTTACTCTTACATATTAAACTTAATTTCTCAACTCTTGAGTACTTGATTAAAACCTTACGACCAGATCAGATTTCTTTACTTACTAAATTTTCACCTTATATTTTTTTTGGTGGGATTGTGTGAGTGGATGAAATAAGATAAAAAATCACGTTTGTTAATTTCTTAAGGATACAATTATGTTCGGCATAATTTTGTTATCCCTTGCACTCTTATTTGTAACATATAATTTTAATAAGTATGAGTATTTTTTTTTTCATTACGTTTTAATTCTGTTAAGTTAAAGGTTCAATTTGCAAAACTGCTTTCATGCCAGGTGTGCTTGTCGTGGCAGTTTTTAATTAAGGCTTCACCACTTGTTTGTATCTCTTTCAAATGTATTTTGTCAATGTAATAAGTGTATGTCGTAATCTGTTCTAAGTATATAAATAAGATGTACTCACCAATATTGAATGAATGTACATAAAGTTTGTCCAAGGTATGGATCAAACCTCTGAATTTTTAAATATAGTCGTATTACTAGCATACCGCCACTCTTCAATACTATAGTAGAAATCTGGAAAAACTCAGTCCTGAATTTATTTTATATTTTTAAATTGAATCTGCACCTCTTGGGCAGACAATAACTACGTTTATAATTATTATGTATAGAGAGAATACTAAAGCAACAATAAATATTTGTGAAGCAACCTTTGTATCACATATTTTTTAATTGTAGTGTGAAATTAATTATCAGTTTAAATCCAATAGCTTCATCCTGAACCATTCCACTGAACTGCTGATTCGCAAACGAAGCTGTAAAGTTCCTTTCCTTCCAAATTATACGTATTTTAGTGCCAAATGCTAATTAACATGGCAAAACGACGGCCAGGAAATGAGCATTCACCGTCGCCAGGAATCATGAAGAGAGCGGTTCCATTAACTTTTATTATGCCCCGTTTTTAAGCGTGTCGTCCAAATTAGTTGGCCCTATTCGCAGAACATCTTCTGAGTGCTACTGATACCTCATTATCACGGTGAGCCGAAATGAATTAATAAATTCCGTAGATTATTCAATTTCTTTTCTATTGTATAACATTAACAATTATATTGCAGGACTGTGTTAAAGAACAAAGACAATCTTTGGATAGTTTACAATCTTGCAATATTATAAATTTATTAGTGACGATTAATTATATGCCAATCGAATCTTATTACGATTTTATTTATTAATAAACTGTGGTAAAATCCCAGCTCCAGCTGCGGTCTAGCTCCACGGCGTCAGAGTTCAGTGTTCTGGTGTTCTACGTATCATAACAGTAACGTCATCAAAAGTTTTTAATTCATAGGATTTCTATTAATAGAAATCTGTGTTATCGACTCGTCTATTTCGTGTAAAAACGATTCATATTTCTCGGTATTTAACGCTTAATTAATTGGGGACCTTTAAATTATACAGATAATTAATTCTTGAGTGAGATTCCTAGACGGTTCATTGGCAAGAATTTGCCAAAATGCCTTCTTTAATTTTTATATCGCATAAAATTTTATAACTTGCGAATCATGAACACGTAGTATTTGTTGTTTAAATAGTAAAATGAACAATTATATAACACATTGATCATGTGTTATGTCAGAAAGATTGTACATATTATCCTTTTCTTTTTAGCCATTTATACGTATGATGTAATAACATCATATCTAAATATAATTAACCCATAGACGGACTTTGACGTTAGGATGAGTTAAAATAAGTAAATATTCTTGATATTATAAGTGCTCATAGTGTTTCGATAAAGCTTCAATGAGGGTTTATATTAAGATAAATTGGAATTATAATATCCCTATTATTTAATTTATCGTTTACTGTGGATTGAAATTATTTACCGTCAAAAATATTGCGTTTTGCTAGGTTGTAGTGGCATCCCCATTTTATGCGTCTGGATTGCAAATTTTATAAAGAGTCAATCAGATGACCAATGTTCTGCTAGTTTTGTAGATAATTTATTATAGAATAATAAATTGTGAATTTTATTTATATGTTAAAATGGTGGTTCGTCATTAACCTAATGGAAATACAAAATTGTAGTACTAGAAAATTCTGTGTTAACATATTAAATAGTTACCTAGTTGATGGAAGTGGCGAGTAAGTCAATGGCCTACATTTTATTTTGACATTATGAGGATATTTTCCTACTTCATGAATATAACTTACATGAATTTATAAGAATGTACGGGACTTAAATGCGTAGAACATTTTTTTTAACAAACCGTGATGATTTCTATTGACAAAGGATAGTCGATCGTTCATTGTTCCTGCTTGTAAAACATCATCATAATAGCTCATTTTACTCCCACCGAGGGCACTTGCCACCCGTAAAGGGTAGGGGGCCCAGTGCGGATTGGCAAACTTCACTTTAACTTTGAATCTCTTCGCAGGTGTGCGCAGGTTTCTCGCGATGTTTTTCTTCAC